>JAPDSC010071518.1:312357-330029 GCA_026290005.1 Latrodectus geometricus
TCACTTCTCGCAAAGCAAACACCACAAAGAAGTGCAGCAAAATCTTCCTTTATTCAAAAATGCATTAGCTTTGGCAGTACAAAGAAAGGTTTCTAACTCTATACTTTTATTTAATTTATCATAGAATGTTAGAAATTTAATTTTATTTGTTATCAGAGTGTAAACACTGTATTATGATGAAATTACTTATTTAATTTTCAATGATGCATTTAAATTATTCAATAATTTAAAAATACAGTTTCATAAATTTTATGTAATAATGAAATATAGTAAACATTCACTAAAATAATTAAAAACAATAAAAATTGTATTATGACTATAAATTATGTTGAGTGTATTAATGACTGCTTTAGAGTGTACCTTGTTGATGAAATTTGATTTAATGAAGATATAAAATAACTATTTATAAAAATTTAGGATATTTCATTATTTTTAAATTGTGTATATTTTTTGCTTATTTAGATAGGCATGCATAATAAACTACGTTAATTTTCATTTTACTTCTTTTCATAAATGAAACATTTATTACACTTATTGAAGTGGAAGTTTTAAAGATAACGATGTTTGCTTGAGGGTCATTTTACCATAAATTAAAATCACACTACTGTTGTCATTATTAATAGTATTTAACAAGTTAATCAATTGGGAGATTCTTTGATCTTATAAAGTTAATGTGAAAAATTGTAAAACATTAGGTTGTTATTATATAATGAAAAAAAAAAATGTTATCAAAATGTCTTGCAATTTTCTTGGAATGAATTAAGATCTTGTAGATTTTGTGAAGAAATATCTTATTACATATTGGGCACAAAGTTTTGATATATTTTTAATAATTTATTAATTTTAGTAAATATATTCACATGCATATTTCTGTCCAATGTAGATTATAAAAACTTAAAAGTCTTTAGATTTATTAAATTGTGCTGACCATTGATGTAATAATTCCTCAACATACCCAAAAACTCAATCCTAGGCAATGCAAACTAATTGGTTCATATGATAGAAATGTCATCTTAGAGTTCAGCATTATTATCCAACAACATATTTATTCCATAGAAAGAAACAGTTAATTAGAATGGTATAAAAATTGTGGCAATAATGTGTAGAGTAATGATGAATTTTACTAAACACAAGATAGAGTTGCCAAACTTAAATCCATCTCATTATTCTTATGAAAATACAATCCATTTCTAAATATACATGAGACAGTACTTAAAAGAAATCAATCTGCACTGAAATTGAAATGATTTGACTCACAACTAATCAAATTAAAAACGATTCTCTATTGCACAACAATTTAGCTTTATATTTTTGGCAATACTTTTTTCTTTTGTAAATATGATCCAATGAGTAATTTTCAAATTGCAATTCACTCCTAAAATGTTTGCTTATAAAACTCTCACTGAATTGTTCATTGCTGTCATAAGCTTATGAACATGATATTTTGTTATTAACTAACTTTTACTGCTATCAGCTTATTTTTAATCAACTTTTTTCAATGATTGTAAATCATGATAATTTACTCAAATTTTGTCTATAATATGATTTAATTCATATATATTTCTAAATTTCCATTATACAGAATAAATTTTGGATACAGTACTTCATGGAACATCAAACATTTCATTTATCATAGTTATGGAAAATTTCCAGCTTGTGAATTCTACAAATATCTACATTCAAACTCATTTAACTTTAATATAATGCACTCACAATTACTCAAAACAATCTCAACATAAATAACATTTGTATTGAGAATATTCCATACTGAGGCACAGCATAAGGGAATCTAGAGCACAGGACAACAGAGATGTTAAAGCCAATCTGTAAAAGTCAAGTTGACTATTTCTGATTGCTGTATTAGGCTATAGTCATCATATCAAATAGCTGTCAGAATAATCTAAGTATGTATAGAGAATTTCAAGGCAATTTGATAAGTTAAAGCAGCTTGAAATTAAATTCGGCCTAAACAAATATTACAGTTATATGAAGGTAAATAGAAACTTATTAAATATATTTGATAATATGAAAGGTTGTCAAATTTCTACCTTTTGAATTTCATGATGTACACAACCAGCTGTTCATTTTGAGAATGCAGCTTTTCTGGCTATTTGACAATGCAAACAAAAATGTTGAATTCCATTTTTTCAGAAAAATAAGTTGTTGTATTCATTAAAATTTTACTTTATATCAAGTATTTTTTATTAGACTTAATAATTAAGTGAAATTAAAACCATGAATCAAATGCTATCTGCAATCGACATTTTTACAAATATAAAAAATTAGAAGAAACTAGACTTCAAGACTGAACATTGGGGAAAAAAATTGCTATGAAAGAAGTAAAAAGGAATGGCCTAAAATTCTAGACTGAAGTTTTGACATAAAATTCTGACAATAGAAAATTTGGCTAAAAAATTTAGTGTTACATAGCCATAAAGAATTCTAACTGTATGTGTACAAGAATGAACAAAGACAATTTTTTTCATATCTGCAGCATTTATTGATAAAATACTGCTCTGTTGTTCAAAAATATTTAATGAAAGTAAAAATGAGCATAAAATCTTCACTTACTTAAAAAGCACCAAAAATCAAAATAAGTTTATTGAAATTTTAAAATAAAATTATAACCGAAAAAATTATAGGTTTTAAAGGTGGAACACTTTTATATTCTGCAATTCATCTGATATTTTAGACAAGGATGAAACAAATCAAGCTCAATATATTTTAATATATATATATACACTTTGATATAATGATTGATGTATATATACTGATATGTATATACATATACTTTAATATGATGATTGAGAATTGGAAAGTAGGAATATGAGTAAGAGAAATAAGAGTATTGTATTTCATATAGATTTCATTGAAATGAAAAATGAAACACCCAAATGCATTATGACCTTAAGGAAACTTGATGCTAATGATGATGTCTGAAGGGAAGTGCTCAATACATTAAATTCATAACTTATCCAATTTTATGAGTTTTGAAGGGAAGCATAATTTAAAGCTGTTATAGTAGTAGCTGAAAGTTGAATAAGTTTGCAGCAATGGATAAAATATATTAATTTTAATAACAATTTTGCTAAATCTCTTATTGAACTTAATTTGTTTACATGCAATTTTGATTTTTTAAATTTTAATTAAATTTGATTAGAAATGTTTAACACACCAGTATGTTGGTTTGTTTCTATCTATGTGCAACAATGAAAATAATGATGCCAGCTTATTAAAGAAAGATGATAATTAATTTCCATCTTTGTATCTCTGACAAAGAATGCTGTGATGTGAATAACTTTAAAATTAAAATGGGAGAATTTAAATGTGTTTCAGTGTACTAAGAAATAAATGCCTTTGAGACAATATTGAAAGAGTAATAAGAGTAATCCATTACCTAGGTTTTAAGTATGCTAACAGCTTGTGTGAAAACTTGTCATTTTTATTAAACCTCTGGTTTTAATTAGGAAAAGGCACATTTTTGGCTCTTGAAATAAAAATAGTTTATTGCTTGAAGATGATTTGAAACATAATAGAGTAATTTTTATTAGATGATAATAACTGTTAAAATTCAGGGAAAGTTCTAGTAATTCTAAAATTTGGCTGCTTTCATAAGTTTTGAATAATATTAGCCATTTTTGATGAGAAATATAACCTCAATGAAGATCATAAAGTTTTTTATAGAGAAGAGTTTTAAGCTTTAATGAATGCATCAATAAGCTTTTGTAATTATAATAGGCTTTAAGAAAGAACTTAGTAAGTTGATTCATTGAAATTCATTTTTTAGTCCAAATTTGAAAGAATACTACCCAATACAATAATAATGCTGAAAATATTTATTACAGTTAATATAAAGAATTCCAGCTGTGAACAAAGCTTTTCTAAATAAAAAGCTATTAAAAATTATTCAACATTTACAATGTCTACTGACATTTACAAATCTAGCTGCTTTGCTAATCAAACAAGAAATACAAATTAAAAAAATTCGTATAATGAAAAATACTGTAAAATTTTAGTTTAAATTAAGTAAAGTTAAAAACATCTCATTTTGAATGCACTTAAAATAATAGGTGAATATTGCTTTCAATTTGTTCAATTGCAAAAACAGAAGCCTGATAACGTATTGATAGCACTGTTTACTTCCCAGGCACAGGCTTGATGCTCTACCCAAGGGCTGGGCAAGGTTGACTCACCCTTTCATCCCTTCAGTAAGTTTATCAAACTGAGTATCAAGCATGCTTCGGAACAAAACATAGGGGATTTCACATTAGGTTGATATCTAGCCAAGACACTCTTTGCACCCTTGTATCCTTGGTCGAGAAAACAGATATGGGCATGTAAGTCTTGGCCCTATACAGCTGTTGTGCTTTAGTTTAATTGCAAAAACAAGCAGGCAGTGAATTCAGAATTTACCCCAGGTGGTTGAAATCTTCCACATGCCATTTGTTAGTGAATAAATATAATAGTCACTTATAGATTTGACTAAAATAAACATTTTAAATTAAGGCATGCAAACTAGGAGATAATTTAATCCTTTGATGTAGTTTTAATGTATTGTATTAAATATAAGTCAGTGTTATGATCAGTCATTTAGAATTAATAAAAATAATTAAATTGATATTTATTATTAAATGGATCAGCAATTAGATATTTTTAAAATAACAGTTTGTCTCAATATATATTTGGTATTGGGTAAATAAAATTGCATCATGTGTTAAAGCAGAATATATTATTTTCAGGATTATCTTTTGAAGATTATAGTATTGAAGGCATGTTACCATCTAGTAAGTTTAATTTAATTTACTTTTATATTTGTACTTTTATAACTGGAGGAAATTTATATTTTCAATGATTTAAAAACCAAGTTAACATTTTTAATTCTTATTTCCTCTAGAACTTACTTTAAATATAACAAAAATAAAGTTATATTATTTTTTTATTGCTTTGAATATAAATAATAGAAGTATGATAATAATAATTGACAAGTATTTTTTTATTTTTATGCCAAAGAGTGTCATTATTTAGGGCTTTCTAAATTGCTGTATTATCTGATAGATGTTAGCATGTTTAAGAAATATATTAAAAAATCTGGAAATTGCATCTATATTGAATTTCCATTCCTAATTATTTTTAAAGTACCAATAAACTCAGTATAAAGTTATCGACCCAATTTTTTCTCACTGTTTTTTTATCAGCAGCAATAACTGTTTATGATACTTCTCTAATCTACTTTACTGATGTTGTAGAGTTAAAGGCAGATATTCAGAGTGCCTCAGCAAGTCCTCACTTGGAGAGTACTGTGAGCTTGTAGCTAGTATAAAGAGTAAAACAAAAGGATTATGGAGAAAAAAACTATTTATCTTAAACTCAAATTTATTACCCAATATTCCATTTTTATCTACAATTCATACAATTTGTCTTTCATAATCATTTCTTTTTGCTCTTGTTGATTAATTTCTCCCAGCAATTACTACTGTCACTACTTCGACTGTACAGCTCTATTTATGCAAATAATACCAATCACCAAATTGTATCTATTGATTGTAAAATATTATGTGTCATGATATTATTGATTATATCTCCAGGAAACTAATGTGATCAATGAAAAATGATTAATATCTGATTTATTTATATAAATATATGATTTATTTATATTTTACAATTTATTATGCAACTTATTTATATACGTTGCATAATAAATTATAAAATTACATGAATTGACTTTTAAAATTTAAAAATCTTTATGGTTGGCATAAATCAATTTGTTGCAACCGATTTGTTTTAACAGTTTTAACACTCAAATTATTTTTTTAAAGTGCTTCATTTCCGTTTGCAAAGTAATTTATTTCTTATTTATACTCGCAGTGTATTACATTCAGTTTTATTTCATAAAAAATAAAATACAGCCATTAATGTTGTAATTAAAAATAATCTATCATTATTTTATGATCTATATGCCTTTATTAGCTTCAAACCTATATTTAGTGGATAGTTTTAATTTCTTTAATGATATAAGAAATATAATTTTTTAAAATTTAATTGATTGTTAAATGGGCTATTTTCTTTTACAAAAATGAAATATTTAGTTTTATTCTAAAAATTTTTTTTATCCAATTGAAAATGTGATTGAGGAATTTAATTGAAAATTCACTAATATATATATATATAGACTAAAATTTATAAAAATTTGTTCTTATTATTAAAATTTTTTTAAATTATTCTGATTTAAATTAATTTTATGTAATATGCATTAAGTAGCTCATTAAAAAATTTTAACAATTCAATTTTAATTTTAATACCTTTTATTTATAAATTAATTATTCTCGTCTTCATATTACAGGAGATGTATCTATATCTCTGTTAAGTCAAGGAAATGAATATAGCTCCATTGGAGGAATGTATGAGGTAAATTGAATAAGAATTCTTGAAATATTTTGAATATGTTTGTACTATTTTAAATGAATAAAAACAATGTAAGTCAGTTTTGTAACCCTTATAAATTTAAACTCCTGGAAATTAAATATTTTTTAAAGGTCCTAAAAGCTTTGAAATTTTGAGTTTACAACAAAAAATAGTTAATAACCCATTTAAATTTTAATTTGCTCTTTAAATATTTATTTTTTACCTGGAAAAAATGATCATTTTGCTAAATTTTTTATTTTACAATTTTATTTTTTGAAATTGCTAATGAAATGAACCAAAAAAATTTTTAAATGTTAATTTTTACCTCTCTTAATAGATGTGATCAAGACTGAAATAACATAATGAAAAATCTTTTTATGAGAAACAATGAAATTTTTAATCATAAATCGTTTTTAGAGTCAATAATATAAAGAAATCAGTGGAAAAGTATCATTGGCTGAATCATATAAAACCATATGCATTACATATTTAGATCTTCATTTTTCATACAGGGATAAGTAAATAAAGTGAAATTTAGAAACTTTTTTGTGACTACTGGATTTATTTAAAATTCACATATAAGAATGTATTGTTTAAAATAAAATTTATATCTTATAAGAGTTTGCATCATTAAAACCATCTGTGTGATTTTTAATATGAATTGGAAACTATCTGATTCTGTTAAAAACTGAATTGATTCTTTTTACTTTGTTATCAAGCAAACAAAGTTGTTGTCACTTGTGGAAAGTAGTTAATTTATTTTAACTACTCTCTCACACTCAGTAAGCCTGTACTAAATGTGGATTTTCTTTGAAAACAATTTTTTCGCAAATTTTTTTAAGGGAAATTTTAATTAACTGTGGCCAAATATGCCATTGATGTTACATCTGAAATATTGGATTTATGAATAATATAACAATTAGAAAAATCAGTACTTTTGTTTTATTCTTTAATTCTGCTGCTGGTATCAGACATAAACGTCAATTATACTTAAAATAATAAAAGCAGAAGAAAGATAAGGTATAGTAATCAGAAACTGCAAAGTTTAACAGCGAAATAGAAGAATTTAAAATCAAAAAGAAACATTTCGAAAATTATATAAACTTAAAAAATCTATAGAATATGTCAAAGAAACTAAAAAAACTGAAAAAGTTGCATAAATTGCAGAATTAGGTACGTAATGTCAAATGAACAAAAATTAGTACTCAATTTTTAATAATGAGCTAAAAGAAACAGGTGTAAAGTTTGAAAGATAGCTTTTGTTGAAAAGTTTTGTATGAATAATACAGAATTGTAAAGAGAGTCAATTGAATAATTAAATAAACAGACAAATAACATAATCTAGAATGTAGATTAACAATGGTTGAATAATTGAAAGAGAACTTAGAAATAACAAATAATGCATAAAAAAATTTTTTTTAATGACAATTCCTACTGAGGTCAACAAAGAAATATTTTATTTTAGTTTACTTTTTATTAAATTTTGTATTGTCTGTTTGTGAAGCAAGGGCTGGTACCATTAATCCAGTTTATTTGTTTAATGATTCGATTATTTTTATGCTTAAATGGATTCAATCTGAAAACATGCAGATTCTACCCCGACGCTTTACCAACTTTGACATTGTAGGACAAATTTTTCATTCCACTACATTGCAATGAGTCCTTCATAAATAATTTTCATTCATTTCCATAAGTTAGAAAAAATTCTCTCTCTCTGACACAGACACACTTTCCATCTCTCTCTAATTTATTTCAAAACCACAGTTTAATTTTCAATGGAAGTATAATATTTACAAGAAAATAAAAATAAATAAATTTAAGAATGCAAAAAATGTAACGATAGAAATAATAACTGTTGATGCTGAAAGATGGCTCCCCTTCTCAATAGTGTATTTATCTTTTATATAAAATTAATTCAATTTAATTAATGCATTAATATTTAAAAAGTATTGACATCAAGTGCCATTCACTACAATTTTAAAAAAATGTATTTGAACTTGAATGGATGAATTTCTTTTGTGTGTTTTTGTTTAGAGCATCTGAAATTTGCATACCAGAGTGTTATGCTGTTTAAAAATATTTTCATAGCTTAATAGTAAGGAGAAATTAAAATTATTGGACCAACTATAATTTTTGAAATCGTATTAAATATTTTAATATTATTAAATACTATTAAAAGTAATTTATTTTAAATAATAAAATTTAGTTTAATTAATTGTAAAAACAATTCGGTTATAGAAAACTGAAAAAATTTATTAAACTTAGCCAAACATGTCATTGTTATCAAAAAAGGAAATAAGAGAAGTATGTATCAGCAATATAACTTGAAGATCTTAGTTTGATTGCTGAAACTAGGCAAATATATGTTATATTTAATTTAATAAAAAGAGATAAAAAATGGAATATAATAATTAAGAAACTCAATGCTTTTATTAATGAAACTGATGGACTTAAAATCGAAGAAAAACATTTACAGCAAGATATAAATGTTATTGAAAAATCCTTGATCTTGAAAAATTATGTGTAAAAAGGTGATAGAACTGGTAAATTAACATTTCTTACAAAATTAAATGTGTCACTGGGACTTTTCAGAAAAGGAGAAAGTTATACTCAGTATTATAATATTGGTTTGGGGAAAAAGTTATCCATTATTTTTTGGGTTGACGTCTGTAGTGATCGCTATCTCGTGAGGTATCTATCAAACAATTTCAAATTTATGCTCATTGGAAAGGTGACATTTGACACTAAAATATTCTCTTGCGGTTTTTTGTATGATTAATTCAGTTATAAGTACAAGGTTTTAAAAATAGAAGACAACAAACAGAAAATTCGATACATTTTAGTTTTTCTTTTATAATGGCGAAAATGCTAACCAGGGGCTAAAATTGTAAAAGGTGTTTATCGTCCTATATATGACTGTAACAACCAGTTACGCACAATTTTGGTTTCGTCGATTCCGTTTGGGTATTTGGATGCTAAAGATGCACCTCGCATGGATACAACTTTGTCAAGAATGTCTATAAAATATCAAAAATTATCAAACTTGACAGCATGTCAGCAGTCGTAGCTTCGCACAAGACCTAAAAATCTACATGAAAACTGTTTTAAACCTTTTTACAAAGCGAATCTGAAAGAAGTTACGAAAAGTTCACGTAAAAATAATGGATTTCTTTTTCCCCAATCTAATATATTAAAATTTAATATCCAATCAAATAGTTAAATTAATAAATATATCTAATTTAAGCTTTCTAAGTATAACTGAACTATTTAAAAATGAAGATAAATTTTGTAGTTCTTTTTTTATTATCAAAATATAAATAAGAAAAATTAAGTGAAATTTTATTTAAACAATAATTGATTTATTATTTTGATTGTATTACTAGATTGTATTTATTATTTTTATTTTTTTTTTCATCACACTTTAAATATTCTTATTTTAATAAGAAAAATTTTTTTAATAACTTTTAAGTACGTAATTAGTTTGTGAAATTAATTTAGAAAAAACTTTTATGTCTTTCAAGTAAGTAATCAGTTTATAGAAGAAACATAAATTTTTATGTGTTATAAATACATAAACTCTAAAAATGATTTTTTATTTAAGAAGTATCAAAAATTGGCACTTAAATCACTAGTTTTTGGTTACTGAGAAATTATTATGTACATTTAAATAAAAGAATATTTTCAAGATTTTTTTTTCGGCAGTTATAGGCTTACTTATTGGTTTTGAAATATTCATAGAAGTTTTTACAAAAAAATATATTAGGTTATTTAGACTTTCATACTAATATTTATATAATATATTTATTTAATAATAATAATTTATTTATTTATTAATATTTATTTAAAATATGAATGTTGGCACCTTCAGTAAAAATTTAATAATTTTAACTCTTTAAAGATTTTGGAATTAGTTTCTTAAAAGTGTGTGTAAAGGTTGCTTTTAATGTAATTATTCTAATATGATGAATTTTTATGATTTTTAGCTTGACAATAACAGACTTGAAGGATCTTCTGTAACAAAGGTACATATTTTTAGTTATATCAAAGTGCATAAATTTAAACTTAGCGAAACTTTAACATTTAATAAATAATTATATATTCATAAATTTTTATATATTCATTATTCTAGATTTTACTGCCTAATATATACTTTTTACTACTTCATTTGGGACAAATATTTTCAAAATATAAGGTTACAATATTTTGAAATATTAGTTAAATTCAAAAATCTGTTTGGTTGATTGTAAAATTTTATTTTTTTTTTTCAATAATTTTTTTAAGTTGGCTGTAACTTTTAAATGTAAACCTTGAGTTAAAATACTTTTTTGGATCTCAAATCTACAATATTTCTTCTAATTGTAATGTTAATTGTAATAAAAAAATATAGATAATTATATAGAGGTGGAAAATGAGACTGGAATTAAAAGAAATATTTGTTTTATAGATTGTGAAAGTAAAAATTATATCATTGAAATATATAAATTGCATTCATCAGATTGAAATTCCTTAAAATACAGAATTGAAAAGTATGCTTAAATATATAATTTAAAAATTTTTTTTTTTTTTTTTTTTTTTTTTTTTTGGCAATTGCAGGTAATATCTATACTAAGTGTATTTACAAATGCTGTTACCATAATCATTGAATAAATGTTACAAAATCATTAAATAACAAAATTTAGACTATGACAAGTTAAAGATTCACATTGCAGTTCAATATAATTTTATTTTGTATTTCATTTGTATTGCAGACATAAGTTATGCATATGTTGATATAACTTTTATTCAAGTTATGCTCATCAGTAAAGATTACATAAATGTGATATATTGTCATGCTTTTAATTGACAAAAGAAAAGGAAATTCTGATTTCAGTTAGTATGCTTTATGCTGAAACAATTGTTTTCAATTATTATTTTAATTTTTTTCATTAATATCTATATGTAAAAATCAATTTCCATACACAAAAAGTTCCTTATATTAAACTCTTTAGAGTTAAGAATTCTGTACTTATATTATTTATATATTAATGAAACAGCTGTTATTTATAATTGTAAACTAACTATTGTGTTTAAGTAAGAATTGAAATATTTTTTCAGGAAAGCTTTAACTAATTTTATTTGCTTTACAGGAAGATTTTACAAATTTTACAAACTTTTCTAAAAGTGACTTTGAAAAATCAGTTTTTCTTGATGTAGATCCTGGGACACAATGTATGTATTTGGCATTTATTTATTATAAAAGAGAAATATAAAAGTTGTTTGTAGCTGCGCCTGTTATTTCTTAATTGCCTGATTAACAAATAATTAACAAACTACATAGACTAATATAAAGTAAACTAATTTTCCAAATATTAATCAATGTGTATTTTTAAATTAAAATTCTCCTATAGAATTTATTTTTCATGAACATTAATTTCATATTACACAGTATTTTTATATGCTTTATGTTTAAGTTTTGAGATTTATGTCCATGTAAGTAATTGTTATATATTATGTATAACTAAAATAATTTTGCAACTATATATTAATGTATGTATATATTAAAATGGAAATTGCATTTTGTAAAATGTGCAGTTAAGTGCAGTGGCATAGTGGTATTGTTTTGCGCTTATTATGCACAGGCCCGAGGTTCTATCCTCAGGCTTGGTAAAGTCAACTCGGCCTTTCATCCCCACAAGGGGTCGATAAAACTGAGTACCAAGCATGCTTGGGAACCAAACATTCAGGGTTTCCCATTAGACTGACCGCCTAATCTGGACATATACTTTTCATCCTAAAGCCCTTGGCCAAGAAAACAGATGTGGCCACTGTAGGCCTTGGCTGTTCAGTGGGTGTCATGCCACAAAGTATAGCTTAGAATTTGTTATTAAATCTAGCTAGAATATGAACCTTATGAAACTTTTTTATCTTATCAAAATCTCTTGCACAGAAATTTCAGCTTGAAAAATATGTTAAAAGAAATTTTACTATGATTGTTAGATATGACAGTAAATATAAATTTTTATGTCATATCTAACAATCCGTTTATATACTTATCTCACTTAATTTTTATAAATACAGCTAATAAGATATATGAATCTTTATTTTTTATAGCAATAATATAATAACACTCAAAAAAAATTTTAAATGGAAATATAGAATTAATTTGTTGACTAAAAGTTAGTCACAGCTATACTTGACAATGATAATGGCTGTAAAAGTTTTATGATAAGAAATATGAAAAGTAGAAACTTGTTTTTTGCATAATCTGTTCTGTAATTCATTTGAATGTATTATATGAAACACTATTTTAATTTATTTGTTTTATCAATTTAATTGTAAATTTATGTTAAATATGTTGATGTGACTAGAAAAATTTTAATACTGAATCTAATTCAGGAATTTCACTTAATTTGTTTAAAACGCTAAAATAAATACATTATTGATTTTTTAATTATTTTGTTTGATAAATATGAATATAATATTGTAAATCCTATCTTTTTTCTTTTAAGGTAACATAAATGGCATTTAGATATTTTTACATTTATTTAAGATGTGTAATTTTTATTGCATAAATTTTTAGTCATAATTGATATTGATATTCCTTTAATTGCTTATAATTCATTTTTTTGTAGATATTGAATCATTATGTGAAGAATTCTTGGAGTTTTTTCTAAGTTATTCTGGAGAGCATGAGATTTTTAACCTTTTGTTAAATTATGAGAATGTAAGTTTCTATTAATTTTTTGCATTTTAACTATCAAATATTTAATTTTGTTTACTAACTATATTAATTGCTTTATGAAAATTTATAAATATTAAGTAACAAAATTCAGATAAATATATAAATAAATTTTGTTTAGTTTATCTTAGGCACTGAATCTTAAAATAGTTCAAAATTGTTGTTTTCATTAAGAAATTCAGTTTAAAGAAAAGAATATACAGATTAGGATGGGAAAATAAGTTCAATGGTTTATCATATTAATATTTAAGCTTTTACACCCATTTTTCACAGGCTTGTCACGATTTCTAACTTTTTGAACTTTAAAAATATTAGCTTATGTAATTCAATTTTGAGTACTGTGATTCCAGTTATTTTTCTATTTCACTATCACAATGATATTTAATGAGGTAATACTCAAGAATCCATTTCCATAATTAATTCACATCAATAATTAATTACATCAAGAGTTCATTTTCATAATGAAAATAAGTATCAGAAAATTGATATAAAGTGTAAATCATAAACTGAAACAAAAAATAAATCTGTTCATTCAAAATAAATCAGAAGCAGATTATATAGAATTTTTTATGATAATTCAGTTTTAATGGTATTAAGCTTTAAAAAAATATCCTATAATAGTAACATTAAACAATAGTCAATGACAAGGCAATAGTTGGTTTCTTTTACTGTTATTTGTTTTTAACTAATCAAGCATAATAACTGGTCTTTATTAAAGAATCTCATGATCATTGGTCATTTATCAAAGGCAGTGATAAACAATCGCTCAAAAACATTAAATCATTATCATAAATAACATCAATTTTTATGATAATTTGTTTTTAATCAATTAAAAGACCTATATTTTAAAATAACTTTCTATAGAAAATCTTTTATTTTTATTTACCATATTTTCCTGTATATAATCCACAGATTATGCGTTGAAAATGTTCTGAATTTCGTTGTGCATATTGTACGCCACTGCTTATAAAAAAACATTCTTCATCAAAAAAGCTTACGAGAAAATTTTGAAAGAAATACTGTTTATATTTCATAAAATAAATAACAGGTGATAGCAAGACACACCTTAGTTATCTAAGCTATAATCGGCTTTGTCCAATTATGTTCAAAAACGAATTCGGTTCCTCGTAAAGATATTAGAAGTTTCATGTCACTAACATCATTTCGCAATTTGTCTTGACGAGAGCTTTTACGTTTTGAAAATATTCAAATTCGTATATCATTATATGGAAGTGAAAACATTTAAGTCACTCAGCAGATTTCAGTTAAAAGCTATAGGGAAAGCAAATAAAAAAAAATGGCGACAAACTTGTTAATGTGAAGTGAAAAACAAAGAACGCAGGATATAAAAGAAAAATGTATAAAATATGCAATTTGTAAATAATCCATTTCTTTCATTTAAATATTAACGAAGCAAATATATATATTTTAAATATATCTAACATCGTTTTAAAAGTTATTAGAAGCTAAATATCGATAAGTTTTACAAGAATCTTCTCGAAATTGTTGCTCTTGATCCATCTCGTGCCTTCATTTCAAGTTTATCGCACTTTGAGATGAGGTGGATCCAGATAGTTCTTTTTCATAATAAATGCTTTTCTTCGATACAATTTATTATATTTTTAATCATACTGTGCAGATTATTTTCTGTTATGTGACACTTATAACATCAGCAGTACATATTTTAGACTATTCTCCAAAAAAATTGCCACGGATTATATGCCACTGCTGATTATGTGACGCTTTTTTTTCCCTTTTTACTCGAAAAAAGGGTCGTGTGGATAATCCACTGCTGTGGATTATATACAGGAAAATATGGTACATTTTTAAAAAATAGTAAATGCATGGCAAAAGCATTTCATAATAACATAACAGACAAAAAAAATTCATGTACTGTATTGCATTTTATAATTTAGTTAAAATAAAATAGAAAAATAAGAATTTCATACTTTGTTAATTTAAAAAAACTTTGGACTTTTTATTAAATTAAATTGCTAACTTATAAGTAACTTAAAGTTAAACTTTGCCAGATTTATTAAGAAAAAAATATTAATATTTGCAAGATTTCATTTTAAGAAAACATTTGAAACAAATGATATTTTCTATCACTGCTTTAAAAAAAGTTTTTAATAAGCTGAAATTGAAGTGAAATTTTTAATGTATTGATTATGCTTTCTGTGTATGAAGTCGTTTCAGTTTTATTAAGGCCAATACATATATTTTATTTTAATTTAACTTATAAATTTTGTACTAATATCATTTTTTAAAATTTAGTCAAAGGCAAATGAAAAATAAAAATTTTGTCTAAATTTTGATTTTATGAGAATTCAAAAAATTTATTTTGGTTCATTTCATAATTTTACGAAACTTATTTAGAGAATTTTCCATGAAGTTCATATTTATACAACATTTAGATTATAACTAGAATGATTATGTATATGTAATCTGTCAGATTATTATACAATGGCTATAATAAATGCTAATATTCTTAACATAACATGTACCTTATAATTAGAAAAATAACTTATTTTTAATTTCCTAAATTATTGCCTATAAAATATAGACTATAATAATGATTACACTGGTCATTTTATTAGCTTTGCTGTAAAGGTGTTGAAACTCTTTCAAAAGCATATACAAAGATTCCAGTAACAGATAAGTAAGCAATCTTTTAAAATAAATTCATTTACAAAATTGTTTTTGATTGAATAACATAAACTTTATAACTTTTATTGTGTTATGTATTAAGGAGATTCAGAATATTAAGAAAATTGTATTTCTTAAAACAGGTTTTTAAAAATATATATTTTCCATCAAGCTTTTTGAAGCACTTTTATTTATATAATACTATCCCAAGCCTGCTAGCTTTTAGGGATCATAACTTCCAATAGAAAATATGTTCATAGCTTTTAAAACATTGGAAGTTTAGGATAAAAATATTTACAATTTATTTAGATTTGCTCAAAACAGTGCTTTACTAAATAAAATATGAAATGCTTGGAAAATTTGTTTTACTTTTATGCTTAGATATAAAATTATTAAACATTGAAGTCAAGATATTTTCACAGCCACCAATGGGAAATGTGCTTTGTTGGTGGAGAAAAATTGCAATTTAGTAGAGTAACAATATTTTTTTTAGCTTTGTTCAAAATGCAGTTTTGCACCCAAAAATAAAATGGTTAGTATAGATTAGCTAAAAAACAAATAGATGGGAGTGTTAATAGTGATAAATTTTCATTAGTTATGAAGTTATTAAATATTAGATTTGGGATTCCTGTTATTCATGTTCCAATGCATTTCCTATTCACAACATGTGAGAAAAAATGTAAATGCATCTTTTGCAATAAGATAATATTTCTTTAAAAATAGAATTTTTTTTTTTTTTTTTTTTAAAGATATGAAAGAAGAAGTAGGGATTTAATGCTGTAAGTATTTTTTCTTTATTTGCAGCAGTTGCACATATCCTTTTTAAATGGAAGAAAATAACTTTATGCTTTTTCTTGGAAGGAGAAGAACTTAAACATGGGTTGATTCATCATACCATGGTTCAAACCAATGTTAATTGTGCCTTAATTAATTGCAAATGCTGTAAACAAATTGTCAAAATTGAACATTGTTTTTTAAGTTAATCTAAATCCAATATTTTGATATAAATTTCATACCATTCTATGCAGGTATTCTTAATTCAAAAGTGATAAAAAATTCAACAGGTAAAAAAAAAAATAAAGAATTTTATTCATAATATTGTTTTCAGAAGTATTAGTTTCATAGACAACTTAAATTTAAGCTATTAATTTTTGGAAAACTATGAGCTATTTTTGTTATTAAATTTTCTTTTTAATTGTGCATAAGAATTTTTATAGTAATATAATTTCAATACTCTGTATGGTATTTCTCATTGATTTTCCTCTTCATATAATTACTAAATGTCTTATATATATATAAGTAAAAATTTTTATTTCTCAAATTTTTAAAGTTACTATTAGAATGTAAATTCTTAGAAGTATTTAAACATAAAAATGTATGTAAATTTGATAAGTGCTTAACTCAAATTTTTTTTCATTAGAATTTTGTAATTGTGATTGATTTTATAATTATAAATATCATTGATAAGGAGGTGTATGATGTGTTTTTTAATTTTTAATGTATTATTTCAATATATACTTTTAATTTATTTTTAAATTAAAAATTTTTAATTGAATTAAACTCCAGGCTTAAAATTACAATACCTAATTATTAACTTATTTAGAATTTGAATAGGTAATGGAAATGTAGTATTTAATAAGGTTTACATACATGTACAAAAATATAGTACTGCATTTTCACTTTTACATATGATTATGTTCAAATGAAAGTGATTTCAATATCTGCTAATAATATTTCACCTGTTGTAAACTTGTTTTGAAAATTTATCCTTCATTTATATATTTCTAGATTTTAAATGCTTTACTTTAAAAAAAATTATGTTTAGAAAGTTTTTCTAAGTTTTGTGTGGTATGAGCTGCATTAAATATATATATATATATATATATATATATATATATATATATAT
>JAPDSC010071518.1:330129-349329 GCA_026290005.1 Latrodectus geometricus
ATATATATATATATATATATATATATATATATATATATATATATGCTTTAAAGCTAAATAAACATATATATATATTTATTTTTTTCCAGTGCAGCTCATATCACACAAAGCTTAAAAAAACAATAACTTCAATTAAGAGACATATATTAGAGAATACATATAATCATATTAGAGAAGTCAATAGCTATTGAAATGCAACTAAATTAATTGTGTGAATTAAATTTTCTTCAAAATCATTTTTAATTTTGCTTAAAAAAAGAAAAATTTGTGTTTTGAAAAAAGGTTTATAGTACACACGTCTAAAACTTTTTAGATTGTTATACTAGTCCCATTTATTGCAAGCTTTGGTTTAAGCAATGTTTGTCGAATATAATTGTATTGTCTTATCTGTTCTTCCAGTATGTTTTTACTTTAAAGAAAATTAGCTCATACTAGTTGGAAAATAGTTTTTATTAGGTTTGTTTCTCCTTTACTAAAAGAATTTTTGTTTAAATTTCATAATAATTTTAATTTATATTATCTGTATTTTTTTGCAATAGCACTGTCATAAAAAGTGGTGAAAATATTTGATATCAATTTTACCTTAGTAATAAAGATTTTTGTTTATCAAAAATAAACTATTTTTAGCTGAAATCTTATATACTATTCTGCATTTTTTTTAAGTATTTATAATGTATAGTTGATTTTTCTTTTTCACTTGCTGTAATACTAAGAAGTATTTTCAATTATTACAGGTTATCCAGCAGAGTCAATATGCTTTTTTTATTGCAACAGGAGCGTAATACTTGGAGACTTCTTCGTATTTTATTTCAAGATCGCTTGGAAGTAGAAACTATTGATGAAGGAGAAATGCTACTTGCTTCTATGGTATCATTACTAGCTATTTTAATTTAATACTATTAATAACATAAAAAATGCTCTTTTATTACAATATTTCATATATATTCTTAACACATTAGCATAATATTTGTTAGTTTTTTTTTTAAATGTATGTTTCAGTGTCTTATTAATCACTATTTAAATATTAACTGAGAGAAAAACTTAAATTTTATGCCTATAAGTAAAGAGAAAATTTTAATGTTATCATTACCATTACACCTTACACTCAGATATTTAATAAGTAGATGATTGTGTGTGACGAGCATTAAAAATGTATTGTATTTTTTTATATGCAATACATTTCCTTCTATCGTACAAACTGTTGCCCACCTCTAATTTACAAGCAATAAAATAGTAAAATTGGAAATCATCAGTTTTTTCTAAGAATTTTTTTTTTAATTAAAAACATTAATAGGTATTTTCCACAGTGTACATTTAACGTTTTATGATTTCATTAGAGAATATGTTAATCATTAAATTACAAATACATAATATTTATTAAAGTGAGTTTTGAATCATTTTATGAAAAAAATATTAAAAGATCAGAGTTTCAGTTGTGGAGTTATGAAATTACTAAGTACAAATATTTGTCTTTTAAAAATGAAGATGAGTAAAAAATAGTAAAAATCTAGTAATAAACATCAATGACTATCATTTCTATATGCTATTTAAATGAAAAAATTCAATACAAGGTATTTTTAATTAATTTATCATTTGTATTAGGTTCTTGAAATGTGTTCTGTTCATTATCATTATTTTTTTTTATCAGGGTTAGTATTTTCTAATATTTTTATAGTTTTTGTATGCATTTAAAAGAATTTACAATATTTGGTTTGTTCATTAGGGTTGAAAGCTTTATAAAGTGCTTATTTTTAATTTGATATAAGTCCCATGTATAACATATCTATCATTGTGTTTTTATTAATTTTTAGGGCAAAGTATCTGACAAACAAATTGTTGATAATTTATATCAAAGAGATGGATATATCCGCCAGAATCAGGTTTGTAAAATATTTTAAAATTATTTTATGTTTTAAATATATATTTTAGCACTTAAATGTTTGTAAATTAATGTGTTAAAGCATGATTAAAGATGCAGCTGCTATTAAGTATATATTTATCACCCCCTTAAAATAAATATATATATATTTCAAAATTTTGGGAAGTTATATCTTTAGTTTTAGCTACATTAATTCTTATGGCTCTTGACATTATTTTATTTCTTATTATAGTTGTTTTCAGGTGAAAATAATTTTTAATATATATTCTGCAGTAAACCCGTCCAAGTTTATTTCTCAAATTCTTCTACTTGGTTGAATTTGTCTCATAAGCTGGAACATGAACATTTTAAATTTCTATACTATGGCAACAAATTGTTATTGGGCCATAATTAACTAAAATACATAGACTTATTTATTAATAGACATTTTAACTTGTCATTTTTACTTAGAGCTAGGAAAATTAAACAATAGAGCACTTTTTATTCCTGTTAAGATTTGCAATTCTAATTCTTAAATGCTTTACAAAAAGAATTAATCACCATTCTTTCAAATATTTATATTATAGTCATTTGTAATGTCATTTAGGTTGTAAGAAAAATTGATGTCTAAAGAAATAAGTCACTGCACAATTTATTACCCATTCATTTTTATATTGAATTTTAATATTAAAATCATTTATTTTCATTTAGATACAATTTGAATTAATACATAAAAAAGATATAGAATGTTAAAAAAATAATTTCTGTGAATTAAAAATTTTAAAGAATCTTTGATTTATTGAAATTTTATGAAAAGAGTACCGTATTTAAAAATGGCAAAATCATTGCAAATGATATTTAAAAGAATGAACTTTATTTACATTTTTTAAGTTCAAATATTTCAATTTGAATTAAAAGAATAGAAGGATTCAATTTTGTAATATTTGTCTTACAATAGGTTCTGAAATTAATAAATTGAAAGAAAAAATTATTTAAAATGTGCTTATAATTGAGTATTATTAAATTTTTACGTTATAAATAATAAAAGAAATCAATAATGGAAAATTGCTTCGAACATTTTTATTTTATGAATGTATTTCACAATGTGGTATGAAACATACAGATGGTTATCAAAACAATGAAAATGTCTTAGATTTTTAAAGAATCCTTTACTAATGTCATAGCACTGCTTTTTGCATGTAATGCTCCTAGGATTTGTGTGGGAATCAAATCATACAAATGCTAAATAGAATACTGTACCATTCCCTTCATGGAAATTCTATAAAAGTTCTGGTTGCAATGACAGTGAAGATATGGGTTCCATTTTAAATGCTCTAAAACAGACCATGACATTTCCATTATATTGAGGTTTTGGAAGTATATAAACCAAAATGTATGATGTATATAAAGATATTTCACTTCATCTTTATATTCATCATACTGTAATTGAACAAATTCTAACTTGTGCAATTCTAACTTGTGAGGTATCTATCAAGCAATTTCAAATTTATGCTCATTGGAAAGGGGACATTTGACACTAAAATATTCTCTTGTGGTTTTTTGTTTGATTAATTCAGTTATGAGTACAAGGTTTTAAAAATAGATGACAACAAACAGAAAATTCGATACATTTTAGTTTTTCTTTTATTATGGCGAAAATGCTAACCAGGTGGCTAAAATTGTGAAAAGTGTTTATCGTCCTATATATGACTGTAACAATCAGTTACGCACAATTTTGGTTTCATCGATTCCGTTTGGGTATTTGGATGCTAAAGATGCACCTCGCATGGATACAATATCGTCGAGAATGTCTATAAAATATCAAAAATTATCAAACTTGACAGCATGTCAGCAGTCGTAGCTTCACACAAGATCTAAAAATCTACATGAAAACTGTTTTAAACCTTTGTACAAAGCGAATCTGAACGAAGTTACAAAAAGTTCGCGTAAAAATAATGGATTTCTTTTTCCCCAAACTAATATTTATATGGGTGTTCTTCAAACATGTACCCTATCCTGAATTTATTGATTATATAGTTGTTGTTTCACTTATCAGTATATCAGATTTTATGGAGTTAGTGTAAATGTTTGACATAATATCTTTGATAAGTGGCTTGAAACTTATTACTCTACCATAAATGTTCTGCTTAAAAAGATGCTTCTTAAATATTAACTAACACTAGAGAATTGAGACGCTGGTTAGGTTCTAAAAGGATTGAAATGCTCAGTTTTTCTATAAACATTACTATCGACTTCAATATTCATTGGTTTCTGTCAATCCTGTTTTTTTTTGTTTTTTTTTTGTTTTTTTTTGCCAAGCTGGTAGAGCTGTTTTCAGTTCAACAGTTCATGGGTTTAAATCCCACTTTGAACTTAGATGTTTGTGCCAGTTCAGAATCCACTTTAGCCCTCATATGCAGAATGTGACAGTTGTGTGACAAACAAACTAAGCCAATCAATTTCTTTTTTCCATTATTTTGTTTTGTTCTGCTTGCCTTGCCCTGCTGTTTTTATATTATCATGATTTAAACACAGTACCTCTAGGCATGTCTAAGGTTTGTATGTTTACATTGTTATGTCACAGCTGCTCTACCTAGTTTAGTTTTTACAATTTTACTTCTGTGAAAGTGTCTTAACTCTGATATTTTACTCATTTGACAAAACTTGAAGATGTATATAACATCACTAAGGGTTCCTTGTTCTACCATTATGTATTCTTTTTGTATTAAAAAATCTCATAGTTTGAATTATATTTTAATGCTTATAAAGGGTATTCTTAAAAGTAACTTTTATTTACAAGTTTTTCTATTAATTTGATAACTTCTATTAAAATATTTTATTTTTTAAATAATAACCAAAACTTTTTCTTTAAAATGTTACTAAATATTTATCTACTTGAAAAATTAAATTGTTAAAGCTCATAAGAAAACAAAATTTTATGTATATTTTTTAGATATATGTAAAGATATTAAGATAGATAAAATAATATGGTTTCATCAATGTGTTCTTTGACTTTATTACTGTATAGACTTATTATTTTTATGAATATTCTTTAACAATTACACATCCATTACACATTAAATTTATAATACAATTAAAGATCTTTTGGACCTTATAATGAAAATTCAGCAGATATGTGTTATATAATTTATTTATTAGGCTTATTGTATATTTTTAATAATTGTGTGAAAGTAATTATTGGTGAAATTATTCCATTGTTGGATTTTTATTAAAAAAAAAATAATAATTTAATTTTTGGCATAAGCAAACTATCATCAACATAATGTTATTTTATCTAATTTATTTGATTCGTGGTTTATTTTCTTGTAGGATAACAGATTTTAGCTTAAATATGTTTCAAACTTAAATTAGCTATTTTCTCTCTAGTTCATGAAATCATGAATGCTATTTCATTATTCATTAAGAATTCCAGTTCATTAATTAGCATTTAATGAATAATTTTATCTTTCTTTAAGTATCTATTATTTATAACAATAATCAAAGAAAAAACTGAAATTTTCTTTTTAATCTAAATAAATTTCTTGCATTACAAAGTTTAACTGTTATTGTTTTAAAAAATTAATAAATTTTCTACATGGAGCACTTACCAAGTAAATCAATATTAAAAATTTGACAAAGCTTTGTAAAATAGCAAGTTTTTTATAATTTGTTTTTTTAACTTTTAAAATTCAGTTCACTTTTTCTAATTGTTAGCAGTCATTGAAGAAGAAAGTAATTTAATAATGAATAATTTTGAATTTAGAACATTAATTTTATAAACTTTGATATATTATTTTTGTTTAGTAATTGTTGATGTTATTATATTTTTACTATTGAAGATATTATAAACATAGCATATATTACCCCAATAAAATCTAATTTATTGCTTATCCTAGAATTTTATTCAAAAGCATTGTAAAAAAGAAAATCTGATTAAATTAAATAATACAAACTACCATTGAAAAGTTCTTTAATGTCAGTTTCTTTTTAATCACACTAAGTATCAACCTTTCTAATGAATTTTACATTTTTCATATTATCAATTTTATAGTATTTTGTAAATTATGTGTATATATTTATTTTGTATATGTGTATAGCTTATTGTTGATTGGTTAGAAAAGAATGCTGATGAAGATTTCCAATATACATATTTTGATAAGTTTGGATTTTTTACAGATGAATGTTTTGCTTTGTAAGTACATTATTTTAATAGAATTTTAATTGATTATATGAATCATAATTATTGTTTAAACTTTATGAAAAAATTATTCATTTACCTATGCAATTTTATTCGGACTTCAACCTTTACTATTATTGCTAGAATTCAACTAAAATAATTCATTTGCATAATACGTCATATATAAAGTGATTTTGTACTGAAAAAATATTAATATTTGAATGAAAATCAAACTGCACTGTCTATCAGTTTTTCTTTTAAAAAGATATTAATTATTTCCTCAATATTTTTTTTAAATAAATGATGTCTATTTTCCTTTATTAATTTTAAGCGATACAATAGGCTGGTTAACTGTGTAAGCATTCTTATAATGTAACTAGCTAAATGTACTCACTTTGATGCATTCCATTTTGCAATCCACCTAATTTACTCCAGCCATACTTTAGATTTTATTAGAAGAAAAAATATTTATCTAAATTTTGGAAATCTTACTTTTTTGTAATACATTTTTTAAGTAATTTAAATTAAACGTTTGTTTTACAGTTTAAAGCACAAAAATGTGATCATCATGAAACTTGTTGTGTGCTTTAATCTAGTAATGAACTGAAAAAATATACATAAAATTAAATGCAATGAAAACAGAATAAAAACTTAAATTAGCTCTTTTATATAAGACATACCTGAATAAATAAAGATTCAAAGAATTTAAACTATCGGTTATCACTGATTTTTGGTTTTAAATGTGTAAATATGAAATCCCACTGTTCAACATGTAAATGCATTGCAAAATAACTTATTAACAACCTTTTAAAATAATGTTTGGCATTATGAAGGGAATCTCACATATACATTAGTTAAAAACAAATTGAATGATTTGTAGAATTTTTGAAAACTTCTAATAGTTTTAAAGTTATTAAATGTTGAAATCTAAATCCTTCATCCACGTTCCAAAACGTTTTCAAACAGTGTCTTATTACTGAAAACGATACATTTTCAAATATCAAAAAAATATCATTTTGCAAAAAAAAATAAAAAAAAATTTAAGAATGTAGAATGTGTAGAAAAAAATAAGGAATAACATGCCATAAATATTTTTTCTCTACTCCTTAGGATTATATTTTTTGATTTTTTTGATGGGTGAGAATTTTAAAACACAAAGAATCATATCCTTTCTTGGAGTGAGAAAAATGTTATCTTTTGAATTGATTTATCATGTCATTTACAGCTTTGCAAAGAATTTAAGTCAACCTTAATTATATTTCAGATTTATTACAAATGCTGTAATTAAAATTTTGAAATGAAACATAATTTTTATCTTAAGTTAACTAGAAAACAACATCTTGATGTAAGTTTCTCTTCATGTGCAGTTGTTTTCAATCCAACCTCAGATAGAAATTCTGTGGGGAAAAAATAAGGATTTTATTTATATAAATGGAGGATTTAAAGAATTTTCATTAACATTGTTATTTTTAACAATTTTACTTTAAAAAGTATTTTAACATGATATTCTGATGTGGTTAAAAATTACTTCTTAAGTTCTAATGTCAGTGCATCTATCAAATATTATAAATTATGGAAAGTGAATAAAATCAGTGTTTTTTCATGATATGAAATTTTCTTTTGAATCTTAACATTAATTTTTTGTATTCAGTTTTAAACATAGCAAATGATTTATTTTACTGTATTTGAAATTTCAATAAAATTTTAAAGTAATTCATGAATTATCATATTTCTATAAAAATATTTTTATTTTTTGTTCTATATAACTCTATTGTATGCATTTTTTATTAATAATTAACATTTTTAAGAAGTTTTCTCTGAAGTAGATGCTATTTTTTAAGTCTTATACTTAGAAATACAATAAACTATATGTAAAATATTCTATGAAAATTATAATTCATTGTTAAAAAATAAAATGCCTAGAAAGCATTTTATTAAAATATAATGTGACAATAATTGATGAATCTTTAAAATTAATAAAAACTAAATTATTTTTATAGTTCATTAAATAAGAATCGCTTTAAAGATTTTTGCAGTTTTGGGAAGCGATATCTTTTTGTATCAAATTATATATTATTTTTCTAAATATTCTTAAATAATTTTTTTTTTTAATTTTATTTTGAAATTAGTTAAAACTATTTTAAATGCATTATGGTAGCAAGAAATTATAGTTGTTAAAATAGTAATATTTAGTTTTTTCAAAAATTTTTAAAAAAATATTTTTCTAAAACATTGACAAAATTTATTTAACTTTGCTGTATTAATTAAAATATTTGAGTGTTTTATAATTGTTTGTCTTTATTGACATTAGCAATGTTAATTTTGTAACAATTTGTAATTATGTATTAAAAATATGCATATCAGTAGAAATTTATCTAAAAAATAAAAATTTCAGTTATAAGTGTGAAATAATTCTGTAATGGAAGTATTATTTATAAATTAAAAATATGAACAAGTGAGAGGCACTCATTTGTTTATGGCTACAAGATCCATAGAGTAAATATGAAAATTACATAATGAATTTAAATAATTGGAATACAAATAAATTTTTAACCGAATATGAATATTCAAATGATAGCTGTTTTTCAATAAATTTTTCCCCTGTTTGCTCAAATGCTGATCATGAAAGTGCAAAAAAAATTTTAAGAGTTTATATTTTATGATATTTTAATATTTGTATTATATTGAAAAATATTTGTGGCATGCTTTTGAAATAAAAAAAGCTTTATAATAATTTCTTGAATTGTATATCTTATGTTTTGTTTACTAATACTTCTTTTAGAGAACATTCAATGAATGAATTACTCACATCAAATTTTTCCCTAAATACGAAAGAAAAGTTTTATGTTGAGATGGATCCTGATTCTCGCTTTAGATATGAAAAAGATTTTCTTCATGAAACAGATAAGGTATCAAACTTCTGAATTAATAGCTTGCTTCCTATTTATTTCATAAATAGTATCTTTTAAATCATAATTTTTTTTTATTCTTTACATGATGTGATGTTATATTCAGATATATTATCAAATTTAAATAAATCTTTCTTACTTACTGTTGGCTTATACCTTATATTCTGAACAGTGATAAAATCGATCAACTCTAATACTGTGTGATTAAAATTGGTTTGTATTCATCATCTTTCTAAAAATGTCTTATTTATCAGGAAATTACCATTTTAGGTGTGCATTTAATTTCTTTTTTATCCAATGATAATGTGTTTATAATGATGTGTCAATGTTATGCTTTTCCCATTATGTAATCTGGTTCTTTCACACTTCATGTATATACAATTTTTAAGTATGGACATAGATTAATTATATGTTTTTTTACTTGTATTTTCATTAGTTTAGGTGCTTTTCACTCCATATTGTTTTCTATTCTATTCATCTTTTTTTTAATTAATTTCTAATATTAAATTATGTCAATTTCAGTAAATTATGATGTGGCTATTTTGCATGCTGTTGAAAATTTGCAATATACTTTATATGTAATTGTAAAAGATTTATTGAATATTAAATTTACTCTAAATAGTGCTCAACTAACTGCTTTAGACACTGCAATGAAATATTTTGTATAAGTTTTTATTTAGTAAATGTCTTGTATATTACAAAAATTTTATTTTAATTCAATATTTTAAAAAAATATTTTGTAACTTTTTTTAAATATTTTTTGAATTGAATAGGAAAATGAAGATCGCTTATTTAAATTCATGTTCATTTGTATCAGAGCTGGAAAATTAGATGCAGTATGTAAATATATTTTTCTTTTAAATATTTCCTTTTTTTGCTTATTAATTCTTACATTTTATTCTATCAGTAATATTTTATATCACATTACAAAATTGTGCACATATTTAATATTATATAAAATATTTTTCAAAATTGGTTTAAAAGACATATAATTTTATTGTAACTTATATTTTTGTGTGAGATTTTTATTTGTCTTTGAATATGATAATAATCTTTGAATAAGATTCGCTTAGGAATTATAAATTTTTAATAAAAATCTGAAATTTTAAATTATTTTTCACATTTTGAGTTATATACTTTAAGTTATTTTGAATTATTATTAGTGATTTATAAGTTAAAACTTTCTCTCTTTGGCCTTAATTTATTGTTTTCAAAATATAATATTTAAAATTTTTATTATGTTCATAATTGTGTTAATACAGTTTAATGTGTATTCTATAAATAAATTAAAACTTTATTTTAATATGTTTATCAAAATTTTTTTATAATTTAAATAATTCATACTTAATTCTATTGTAGTTATATATATTTTTAATAGTAAAATTCTTTAAATTATTGAAGAATAGTTAATTTTCATTACATTTTGCTTCTTACAGTTTCAGTTTGATATTTAATTTCTGTCTAGATCTTATTGGATATCTATTTTGTTTAAATGTCTAAACTTGTTTAAGAATTGCTTTAAAATATTAAATTATATTTCCTTCAAATTATATTACTGATTGTTAGTTTAGCAGTGTAATATAGTGGGAAAAAGGATAAATTTAAGTATTTTATTCGGTTTACTCAAATGTTTAATATTCTTGATTGTAAACATACATATTTGTATTAAATATGCAAAATATTATGAGACAGATATAGTGAAAATTTGTAAAGATGTAAATATGAAATTTAGTTTTGCATTTGAATTTATTTCCAGTGAAATTAAATAAAAAACATTAATAAAATCAAATGTATTGTAAAAAACTTTCCATTTTATTTGCATATTATTTGTTATAGTTGTTAGATACATATTTTCATCATATAAATTTTAGCAAAATATGAAAACTATTTATTTCACCAATTATGAATTTTGACAGAAAACTAAGACATCTGTCAAATTCATAATAATTGCTGGAAAACCAACCTCATAAATATATTTTTTCCTTTAATTTATTTCGCTTTTGTCGCAAAAATTAAGTCATACTATGAAGTAGAAAATTTTACCACTGAATAAAGATTTATTCAAAGAGAAATAATTTACAATTATCCTTCAAAATCTAAAAGTAATTAATTTTTTCCATTATCTATACTGTTTTAGTTTTTGTTTATAATTAAAAATTTAAAATTAATTTATAATAAACTTAATTTTTTAAAGTTTTAACTGAATTTTTTATGTTTTTAAGTTAGATGATATTCAAATTGATATATTAAAAATTAAGTTACTTACTATTTTTAATATATCTAATTCTCTATTCATGTTTGAAAATAATTTGAATATCAATCAGTTATACTACATTATATTTTTTATTAAATTTTATTGTTGTTTTCTTTATTTTATAAGAAAGTATACATATTCAAATATTTAATTTAAAACGAGGAGAAAATTCATTATAAACAATCCTAAACATATTTGAATTACTATATATAAAATAGTATCTTAAAAGTTATTCCCAGTTTCATAGTTTTTTTTAAAGTTTATTTAAAAATAAATATTTTATATAATATATATTCAAAAATAATTATTTTACAATTGCAATGGAATTTTATTAATCATATGAATTATTTAAAATATTTTAAGTTTCTAAATGAATTTAATGGTAATTAATATTGTTACCTATTAATCATAGGCTCAACAGATGGCTGAAAAGTTTGGCCAGCCATGGATTGCTGCTGCCTTAGAAGGTTGGAGATTGCATCATGATCCAAATTATGAGAACCAAGTTATGGATGGACAAGAACTGTTATCTGTAGAAGGGAATAAATATCGGGATTTGTGGAAATTTGCGTGCTGGACAGCAAGTGAACAAGTATGAAATCTTTAAACAAAAATGAAGTTTTATTTACTTTATTTATTTTCCTTTTTTAGGACTTAGTTTATTTATTTATTTATTTATTTTTATTAAGTTCATCAGAATCTAGACCAAAAAGGATTGCATGATGTAATTTCATTTCAGAATCTAAACCAAAAAGGATTACATCATTTAATTTCATTTATGTTTGTGTTTAATTAATATTTATAGATATAGAATATAGTTAGTTCATTTTTTGTTAATAAATAATCTATTGAAAGCCTATTTTGTATCTTATATAATTTACTATACTAAACATACACTCTTTATGCAGCTATTATTATATTTATTTATTTGAAAAATGCATACTTTTTTTATTTTAAATCTTGCAGGTTTTTGTTCCTATGTATGAGCAAGCCTTATATGGATCATTGTGTGGAAATTTAAAAGCTGTTTTGTCAGTGTGTAAAACTTGGGAAGATTATTTATGGGCTTACACAAAGACATCTCTAGATAAGCTTATTGAACAAGAAATACGCAGTTGTACTCAACAAGATAGAAGTTTACAAGAATTACCTGTTGAATATTGGGATAAAATGTAAAGTTTTGCACTTTATATTATTAAACAGTAAAGTTTATAACTGTTTAATTTCTTACAAAGTTGTAAATTGATTTTATCCCCAAATGCCCTAAATGTTTTATCCCCAAAATAAAGAAACTAAAAATAAAATGTCATTTATATTTAGTTTCTTTAATCATAGCTATATTCTTAGCTTCTTTAATGGCAACTGATAAAATTTATGTAATTTCCAAAATAATTTCTGTTCTTAAATATTTTACAAAAAAATCTGTTTCAAAATTAGCATAAAATAAATAAATAATATGAAAGTAGTGTTATTTGTTTAATTTTTATAAATGTGTTGAGGATTTGAAGCAGTCAATATTTCTGAAGTCTGAGTTAAATTTTTTTTAATAATTATAAATTTATATATTATTATATATATAAAAAATAAGAAAAACTACAAAAAAGGAAAAAAAATAATCAAAATTTTATTTAGTTGAATTCGTATTTAACTTGTTGAAGATTAAAAGTTTTGAATTCACACAATTCAATTTGATTGGTCTATTTGCATATGATTGTGAGTTTTTGTTAGCTGTTGTGTTTTTTTTAATGAATAAATAATTCAGTGACTAAATTATAAAGGTGTTTTAACTGTATTATTTTATAATCATGCAATTATTATATGTAACTGATATTTTAAATGTACTGTATTTTCCTGTATATAGTCCAGAGATAATGTTAAGAAAGTTTAAAATTTTGTCCATATTATATGCCGCTGTGGATAATCTGATTTTTATTTAAAAAAAAAAAAAAAAAAACACATTCTCCAGATTAGAAAAACTTACAATAAAGTTTGGAAAGAAATGTCATTTATGTTTCATTATATAAATAACAGATGACACCATGATTCGGCTAACTTATTTCAGCATAATCAGCTTTGCCTAATTATTTTCAAGTACAAATTTGTGCCTTGGAAAGATATACAATTGGCTGTCATCATTTCCCATTTTGTCTACACCTTAGCTTTTCGTTCTGAAAATATTCAAATTTGATATCATCACATCACAAACGTTTAAGTTACACAGCCGATTTTAAACTAAAATCTATAACGAAAGCAAATAAAGAAAAGGTAACAAATGTGTTAAAGTAAAGGGGAAAACAAAGCATGTTCAGTGGAAAGGAAAAATGCATCTTATGCGCAGTTTGAAAATAATCCATTTCTTTCATTTAATAATAAACAAAACAAATATATTTTACTTTTAAAATATATCTAACCTCCCTTTAAAAGTTATTAAAAACTAAAAATCGAATTTAAAAAAAAAAAAAAAAAAAAAAAAGAGTCACCACTACACACACTGCACCATACTCCACTGCAGATTATTTACAGAAAAATACAGTACTTTACTAATAACAATTTCTAATTTAAAACTTTTATGACCAAATTTAAGTAAACTCAATTTAAAAGACGTTTTACATTATTTACCTATTACATTAATTGCATATATTGATGAATCATTTATAATTTGAACATGTTTATTCTTCATTGTTGATAAATATTTTAGTTTTTATATACTCTTCGTAAATTATTCGTTAGTTTTTTAATATAACATTATTATTATTCATTGATGCACTGGTATGTTTTAAAACACATTCAATATTTAGGTTTTACATTTTTAGGTACATTTGAACACTTAGTTTTCAAAAATCTATTCTCATGTTATTGTGTTGTAGATATTATCATAGGGTTACTCATGTAATAGTTAAACTATAATTTTATGTGCATTTTGTGAACAAAAAGTTTCATTTTGGAGTCTTAATATATAAATTTTATCTAATTTTTATTTTATTATAAACTTTTCTTTTATTTTGCTTTTATTGTAAACTTTACTTTTCTTTTGCAGCTATAATTCTGAAGCTATATTTCAAGAATTGGAAGCTTGTAACAATGTAAATCTTTTTTGTTTTTTTTTAAATTATAGTTTTAAAATATTGAGAATATATTAATATTTGCACCAGAGAATTGTTATAAATTGTGGATTGTTTAATTTCTTTCAATAAGGTTTAAAAATTTTTATGAAGTGTTGTTGATTAAATAAAAAAATTCTTGAACATAATTTGGAATTTGAATTATAAAATACAATTGAAAAAGAAAATGTTTTGAATGAGTTATAAGTAAAATATTTGAAAAATTAAATCTGGATATTCTATCATTAAAAACAAAAAAGTATGATACAGTTTAATAAAATTTAAAGAAGTTCAAGTGATATTTCACAATCAAATATTTGCATTAGAAAAGTTCTGAAAATCAAAACAATACAATTTTAATTGAAACCTTATAAAAAATATTTTATTCTTTGTTTGTTTATAAAATATATCTTCATAAGTTTAAAAGTTTAACTATATATATATATATACTATAAGAATACAAGCATAATAAATTTTTTTCATTGAAATTGTACTTTATCTTGTATATACAATTATTTTATAATATTGTTTATTAGCATTAATTTATTATTGTTTATGTATAGGAAGTGAAGCAAGACTGTAAAATTCCATATCACATCATACAAAAATATATTATTTTAGATGACTTAGGAGGTGAGTCAACTATTTCGAAATTTCTACATAATTAACAAATATATATAAAAAATTTATAACAGTTAAATTTTTATTTGTATTTGAAAATATATTTTAATTTTCTTATATTTTGAAATGTATACAGCAAAATAAAGTAAGTTTTTGAAAAGAATTGGATAAAAAATTATTTGCATTTGCTAAATTTTTCCTTATAATTCAAGATACAAATCATCAATAGACAGCATTGAATCTACTAATATATAAATAAATAACTGAATTTGCACATAAAACTTATTTTTCTTTATTTAAATGTAAATTTTTTTTTAATATTTAATTTAATGTTTTTCATTTGTTTATTATACATATTATTTTTGACTCACATTACATTTTATAGAATTGAATTATTTTTATAGTTATTATTCATATCATTGTTTTAATAATTTCATAGCAAAAGTTTTTTTCTTTGTTAATAGTTAAAATTAATTTTAAATTAGGAATAAGGCTTAATCGTTATCAATATAATTTATTGAATACTTAATTTAATTATTAAAAAATTTTAATTTTTAAAAATCCTTAAAAAAATTTTTTTTTTATTTTTGAAGAATAATACATATTTTGCTAAAGAAATATTCCTTCAATCATGTATTATAATTCTTGTAAATTTTATAAATTATTGAAATAAAATCTACAACTGCTGACAAATTTGTTGAAATTCTTTCTTTATCATAATTATTGATCTTTTGTTACAAATAATGTACATTTAAAATAATTTTTTTTTTAGGGTTAATTGAAGAAATGTATAGTTGGTTGAGCAATATTAGTTTAAATATTCATGTATTAAGATTAATGACGCACATTATTCTATTTCTAAGAGTGATTGGCCGATCTACCAAAGAAGAACTTTGCATTCCTATACTAGAAGCATATGTACAGGTATGTTAGATTTTAGAACGAGAAAAGAATAACAAAACAAAAGAAGACATTTATTTTACATTTATAGGCTCCTAAGTATTGAAGTATTCTTAAGATTGATATTTGATTTTCTAATTAAGCATGTCTAGTCAGAAATAAAATGATTTAATTATAGAGTTATGTTGTTTTTCTTTATTTGTTTGAATGGATTTAATTATTTTTATTACAAAAATGATTTTGTATTAAAAATATTGTCTCAATATTGTTAATTTTATCTTTTTACCAAAGTTGTTTTTTTATTCATTGAGCTGGTATTGAAAGTAGGAAAAAAAAAAAAAAAAAAAAAAATAGAATAGCTTGAATGTTTATTTATTCATGTAAATTTGTTTCAACTTTCATTTTTTTTATTCTATTTAATTTTTGCTTTATTTAGACAATCAATTTCTCTTTTTAAATAAAAATTGTGTTGAAATTTTGATAGCAGAATTTGAATAAAATTAATTACTCAAAAAAATAATGAGTTGGTAAGCTTTGTTTCCCTCAATATAATAAGAATTTTTTCTGTTTTATTGAATTGAGTTCATAAATTACTGTGTACTCAGGTTTAAATATATTTATTCTTATATAGCATGATATATATCAATACAGTTAAAGCATTTTTTTGCAGAATGAACACTGGATTATTATAATGTATCACCCTAAATCAACTCACTTGGAAAGAATTATTCTAAGGCTATTGAGGTCTAAAATATTTTGATATTAAACACCCTCTTTCTGAATTTATTTTGAGTTTAGCACTGTGAAAAAAAAAATTAAAAATCATTGTTGCTTAAGCTCTATGGTACCTCATAATCATACATGATATAACTTGAAAAAATGCATAAAATAATTGTAACGATGCAATTTCGGTTTTACATTTGGCTATAGTGGAATAAATTATTTTTATTTATTTAAATAAGTAAAAAATTTAATTTGGTTTTCATTAGTTCTTTATTTAGTTTTTTTAATTATTCTGTTTGTTGTTTATATTCTTTATTTGTAATCTACCCTTTTAATGTATTACTTATAAAAAAAATTGTAAAATTTAAGGGTGACTTATTATTGGTTTCGATATTATCTTTCCAATTTTAATAAAATGAGCATATTAATTATTGTTATTTTGTATAATATATATTTCATCACAAATGCTTTTTAATAGCACAGAAAGATTTTTACTTTCATTTTATTTCATAATATAAAAATGTTTTATCTTAGGAACTCATAAAATCCCATAAAGTATCTCTAGTAGCTCCATACACCTCAACACTTCCTAAAGAACAACAAACTATGTGGTATGCTAAATTTCTTGAAGGTAATTCTATTTCATTTTTGCCTCATTGAAGTAATGCCAGTAAATATATAATTAATAATTTTCCTTTTCAAGTTAGTTTCATGTTACTTGGTTTTGGTAATAACTTGAAAATAAATTTGGATATTGCAACATTTCGTTCATACTTGTTATTTTTATAAACACTGAAACATCAGTCAAGGTCTAACTCTAGGATCAGCAGCAATTATATGTTAATGTTTGTTTCTTATTGACGTAAATTTTTGTATTAATGATTTGTTTTATATTAGATATTATTTTTAAAATTAGCCAAATGGTATCTTTGACTCCCACTGAAGGTTTTCCCACTTTATCGTGGTGGTATGGTTTGCGTGTGCCAGTAATCCTGAGAACTCTGCTGGGAGGAGCTTTGTCTCCTGATTAGGTTACCCTTTCCAGACAAATCAAAGAGGAGGCATCAGACAAAGAGGAACACCCTGGTTATTCAGGTAGGGGTTTGGGCACAGGGCTAACAACTCCAGCCTGAAAAAAAACCTACAGTTACGAAGCCTTCAAAATTTCAGCAAAACCGAAGTAATACTTGCCTACAATAATAATAAGCAAATAGGGTATATGTAAACTGGAACATGGAGTGTTTTAACTTTATATTATTCCAGAGCATTGAAATGATTGCAGATAGTAGATATAAATTAAATCTGTTGGCTGTTCAGGTTAGAGGAATAAAAAGAGTGGTATTTTTTTATATATTTGCTTGGAAGACAGGGAGATATATGTGCTTGAACAGTGCAAGCATAAATTGAAATATGCATAGATCTGGATTTGCTCTTGTGAAGTGCCTGGGTGGAAGCTTTATAGATTTAAAGCCTGTCAGTAAAAAAATTAGCATCATAAGACTAAAAGAAAATTTTTTTAATATATCTGTGTCATACGTTTAGCAGCAGAAGAATCTGACGAGGATGAGAAAGGCAGATTTTATGATACTGTACTGAAAAAATATGACAGCAAACAAAGAAATGATATAAATATATTTCTTTGTTTGCTATACATTGGGAGATCTAAATTCAAAGAAGAAAAGGAGAACAACTTTGGGCCTACAGTTGTAAGTTTGGTCTACGTGACTTGTGCAACAAAAATTGACTTAGAAAAGTGGGTTTTGCTAGTGATAATAATGTGAAAATTTGCTTGACTTGTTTCCAACACAAAGAGGTACATAAACATATTTGGATATCACCAAATAGAGCTGGACAAAATAGTTCATGCCGTAATTGGGAAAAAAAAAAACGTTTATTGGATTGTTGATGTTAGGATTTTTTGAAAAGCATTACTTTATTTACTTTATTATCGCTAAATATATGTAAAAAAACACTTAATTTAGAGTAAGTATGGCCAAAAAGCAAGGAAAAAATGAAGGCGAGTTGCATTACCCATGTTACAACAACACAAACCCATTTATAGGGTGGGTCACATTCAGCCATCATCTTCAAAGAAAGGACAAGGAAACATAGAGAAAGAAACGTCCATCCCAAAATAGAGTCGAATCCAGAACCAACATTCCTGGAGTCAGGAAAGCTAACCACTCAGTCATTGGGCAGCATTTCTTTAAAAATAGTTATAAATAAATTATTGGTGAAGGAAACAAGTAATATTGAAGGGTGGACAGTGTATTTTGAATAGCTACTAAATAAAGAAAGGATGTAACAAATGAGGTTTTGAAAAATAAATACATTGTAGATGATGATGATGAAAAATGGAAAGGTACTCCATGACGAAGACTTGATTACTTCTGAGCTGTTGAAAAAGAGAGGGAAAAACTTACCAAGGATGTTACTGGACTTCTTGAAAGCATGTGAGTTAAGGAATCGATGCCGAATGAATGGAAAAGTACAATTATGTGCCCTATACACAAAAAAAGTGATATATTGACTTGTGGAAACAATCATAGAATATCGCTTATGTGTACTTCATATTAAGTACTCTCAAGAATTATTGCTAATAGATTACTACCTTATGCATATATATATATATATATATATATATATATATATATATA
>JAPDSC010071518.1:349429-378253 GCA_026290005.1 Latrodectus geometricus
TATATATATATATATATATATATATATATATATATATATATAATAAATAAATAAAAATATTTAGTGACTATCAGTGTGGGTTCAGAACTGATAGGTCCACTATGAACCAGATTTTTAGTATTAGAAATATTCTGGAGAAGTTCTATGAACAAAACATTAAACTATACCAATTTTTTATTGGTTTTAAGCTAGCATACAACTGTATAAATAGAAAGAAATTGTATTATATCTTGAATGAATTCAAAACATGTTGAAAATTAATAAGGCTTGTTAAAAAGACTTTGTCAACCACAGAAACTAAATTTAAATGCTGGGAAAGTTTTTAAAAAATTTTAGAATTAATATAGAATTAAAACAAGGTGATGCAATGTCTACAACACTTTTTAACTCTTGTTTGGAATATATCATAAGAAAATTTTAATCAAAAGGTCACAATAATAATCCGATCCTTGGGATTTTTTGCCTTTGCAAATGATGTAGGCATGGTGTCTAGAACTGAAAAATGTCTAATTGAAAATTATGAAGACCTAGAAAAGAATCAAAAACAGCATGACTTTTAGTTAGCAGGGGGACTAACTAAATATATCGTTATTATGGAAGGTGTGGGGGTTCAGTCACCAGTGCAATAAATGCTGAGCTCAGTTTCTAAAGAGTGACTGAATTTAAATATCTTGGTTCAGTTATCATAAAAAATTCATTAAATAAAGCCTGAAATAAAGACTAATTGGCTGTTGGATTGGAAATAGATGTTACTTTTTAGTGATTAAGTTGTTTAAGTTTTCTGTGCTCTCAAGAAAATTAGTCAAGGAATAGAGAAATAAAACTATAATTCAAGCTATTGTAACTTATGCAGCAGAAACTTTGACTACTACTCAGAAAAAAGAAAAATTGCTTATCACCTTTTGAAAGGAAAATATATGGACCAATTAGGGATAGAAATATGTGTAGAATTAGGATTAATTCAGAATTATCTTCGCTCTGTAGAAAAAAAAAATATAAAATATAATGAAAAAAAGCATACCTGTCATTGGCCTGGGTATTTGGAATGAATAAATGAGTAATGAGAGAGTAGCAAATAAAATATATAGAGGAATTCTGGAGGGTAAAAGAAAAGTTGTATTACCCAGAAAGAGTTGGCTGGGTGAGGTGGAAGAGAATTTGAAAAAGATGATAAAAAATTGGAAGACAAAGGCTAAGAATTGGGAAAAGTGGAGCTGTTTTGCAAAGGAAGCCAAAATCCTGCATGGATTGCTTAGCTGAAGAGTAGAAGTAGGATCTTTGACTACAAAAATGTGGAAACATCGAGGAGCCAAATCGTAATAAAGATTATAAATATCATTTGATGATTTACTTTTTAATTAAATAGACAAATGAATTTATACAAATTCATGCATGTTAGTTTTATCAAATTATTTAGTTATGAATATGTTGACTTACTCAACCTTTCAAATTATTAGTACCTTTAAAGTGATTCAAGCAATTCGAATTCTTTCATAATTGCTTTATATTATAGTGTTTTGTATTATATAATTTGTTAGTGTTTATATGATTGTCTTGTGAGTATTTTGTTCCTGTTACGATTAATAAAAAGTGTTTGTAAGTTTTTAATGCTATTTTTAATCCACATGTAAGAATGTTCCCCAACATTTGTTAATTTTCTGGATATGATTGTAGATCTTGTATTATTTTCTAGGCATAATGAAGATACATTTTATTATTTCAGTTTTTTCTTTACTCCTCCTTAGCACTATTGAAGCGATTGTGCTTTATGTAATAAATATTTCATCATAAATGCAATGTTTATTATATTAAGCACAGATAATTTGATATAGCATGTAGTAAGAATTATTTACTATCATAAACTGGTTTCAACCACCAGAAACTGTCAAAAAACATTTAATGCATATCTTTAAACAAGTATTTAACTCAATAAATGATGGTTATATATTTTTAACTGAAAGTGTTTGCAAGTTGAAATTTTTAATTAGCTGATTGTAATTTTCTTCACTCCTTTTGCTTGCTTAGAACTTTTGAAGCTGTCACAATTTCTTTGTCTTGATGTTTTGGATGATATATTATATTTGTATAAGAATTGATTATATGGAAAAGAATTAAAACTTTTAATATCTTTAACTGTTCACATTTTTAATTAATTTTTTTCGCTGATGTATTTAGTTTTCAAATAATTGGTATGTTCTAAAGTGGATAGTGTTTGGTAATGTTTGTTATCTTCAAAATGATTTTATTATTACAATCTATATACTCTCAAAGTGTTAATTAAAATAATAGTTAAAACTAGCAATTCATAAACTCTCAAAGCTTCATTTCTAGTTTTCCATTTTGTTTATACTTTTCTTCTTCGAAATTCATTTAATTGTTGGGTTTACTACTTTTTTAATTGTTGGATTGTCAGAAAAAATTATTCATGGTTCTTATAATGAAATTTAATTTAAAGTTGAAGTATAAATACACAACTTTGTTATTTTTATATATTACAGGAATAACAGATAATAATGAACGTCAAAAGTGTCTGCAATATGCTGAAGATGCTGGATTAGATGTTTCTCAAATCACTCAAACAGTAGTGAAGAATATTAGAGAGAAAGGGCCAGTAAAAATAGAACCAGACACTGATTTATCAGCTGTTACAACAGAAGTATGTATACCTGCTAATTTGATTTCATATTTCATATATTCAATGTATTCTTTAATATTGTTCCACTTTAAATAGCATTTTGATGCAATTATTTTAAAAAAAGAATATGCTAGCTACTTTAAAGCAACAATTTTTATCTTTTTATTGTATTCATTAATATTTAAGGATACTCTTTTAATTTAAATGGCATGTGTACTTTATTTTAAAATATTGAATTTTTGCATTATTTACTTAGTTTTATGGCTGTGAAGTTTAAATATATCTTATGATTGATTTTTGATTTTGCTGTTAAACAAATAAATTAAAAATAGAAGAAAACATAAAAATAAATCTTTCATTAATTTAATGTGGCAATTAATATACGAAACATTTTTGTAGAAAATTATACTCATGATGCTGGTAAATAAAAACCATACAAAAAATATGTGTACATGCATAAGTAATTCTAATGATTTAATTACTTTATATATTTTTAAACAAATTATCTTGTTGTTTTAATTCATAATGACAGGTAGCATTTTTTTATTAATGATAAATAATTATGTTATTTCTTAAATGGAATTTAATATCTGTAAATTTATTATTTTCTCTCAGAAATATTATTTTATTTCTTTTTTGTTTCTTGCCAAAGGGATCTTATCTGTTGTCATTTCCTTTCGTTTTTTCCTAAGTTTATTTTCTGTAAATCAGCTGAAATGATTTAATATTCTGTATACCTTTCAGATTTATTTTCTGTAAATCAGCTGAAAGGATTTAATATTCTGTATACCTTTCAGATTTATTTTCTAATTTTTATTATCTTTGTATTTTTTTCCTTTCCTGTTTAAAACTGAACTATAAATCTATAATTTAAAAAAAAAAAAAGATAATAATAAAAACAAATTACCATAATAAAGTTAATATAATTGGAATGTAATGAAACGAATAATTTTTTTCAGTGTTTCTTCATATATAAAATTAGTTTTTGTTAAGCAAATATAGTTAACTGATATTAGTGTTTTACATCATTTAGTGCCTAGTTGCTATATAAAATACTTAAGTTAGATAACAAATATTTTTCAAATCTATTGCTTCTAAGGGAAAGAAATTGATACTCTGGAGCCTAAATTTAAGAAATTAATTTTTAGTTTATAATTTAGCAACTTATAAAATTGGCATTTGTATAGACATTAGATATTTGTTATTATTTGTGACTTATTTCTCTTTGTAGGAAGATTTACAAAAGATACATGCTATTGATTGGTTGATATTTAATCCTAATCAAAGGGCTGAGGCTGTAAAGCAAGCAAATGCTCTTATGAGAATTTTCGTTGGTAATGAACAAAATTGTTTTGCTAAAATTTTTCAACTAACAAAAGTATTGCTTAGCATTTGTTTTATACTACTCTTTTTTTAGTATTTATTAACTTATTTTATTAAAATTTAATTTTATTTTTCCTAAGCTCAAAGAAAATTAGAAGCAGCTAAATTGTTATTTTCCAAAATACCAGAAGATTCTATTGCTGTTATGATGCAGTTATCAAAGGCTGTGAGTATACAAATAAAATTCTAAATGTTACAGCAAAAAATGATGAGCATTTAGTTTCTAGTACATGTTATGCATATAACAACACACTTGAAGATAATACTTCTATTAGTTACAAAATACACTTTTGTACAATATTTGTATTCAATACATTCGTCAGTCGGTCCATTAGAAAATCAGGAATTACAAGTTAGATAAAATATGATAATTTGTGTATTGTGATATCAGTTGATTTTCAAGTTGTGCCATAGAAAATAATCATATGGTGTCGAGTTGCATGTGCAATGACACTGTACTATGTTTTTAAAACAAAAAGTGATTCAAAACTTTTTTGTGATTTGAATTGTGTCAGTTTCCATTATATATACAATACATATAAGAGGGCTGTGTTTGTTTCGTTACAGAAATTATAATATTCATTGATGAAATAATTTATGCAAAATAGAAATTTTAGTTTATTTCATTTTAATGAAGTTGTTTTTATTAGTTATTCTTATTGCAGAAGTATTTCCTTGTGGTATTTATATTAGTTTAAAAATTAATTTCTTGACTTTTAGTTTTTTGGACAATGCTTTATTGCTAAAAATCGTTCTGCAAACCAATAGAATGGTGGTTACATAGCATTAATTAGAGTTTCTTAAAATTTCTCTTAAATTTTCATATTACTGTCATCAAAAAAATTAAATTCTAATTTTCATAGATAAGTGAGAATAAAATGTATAATACATTTTAATATGTTATTTATTCATAAAATATGAGTAAGTTATTTTCTAGGTAACAGATAAAATATTTTTAAAATAAATTTTAAGTATTAATTTTTCTTTCATAAATGTAAAGTATATTTTGAATCGTATCCTCAACTCTACTAGGATTAATAACTGTTTGGAAAGGTAATTTACCTAAAGCTTTCATTTTATTTGACAAATTCTTAATTACAAAAGTTACAAATATTTTAATAAAATATCTATTTTCTAGATAGTATAAGGAGTATTAAGCTCATATAAATTTTGATATTTTGCTAAAATTCAAGCAAGCTTAAAACTGGAAAAAAATATGTATGCGACTTTCAATTTGTTAAGGTTACCTTAAATAACTGTATGTATGGTGTAATGAAAATTTCATGAACAACTAACTATTTAATAATTGATTCATCAAAATTTTTCTGACAGAATAAATTTATTTATTAATATATGAACTATATTAAAATTGTTGATTTCAAATTATGAATTGTATGCTAAGAATGTTACATTTATGTGTAATATATTTTTTAAATAATCTCTCTTAATTTTCTTTTTTTCTTTATTAGAATAATAATCATGCTTTGAACAGAGAGGAAAATTAATTTGCATGATTTAGGAAAATTTTAATATTCTGCAAGACAAATTATAATATAAATTAATTTATTAACGTTATTCATTATGTAAAATTGTATGGTAATACTATACAAAATATTATTATTTCATTATTAATACAAGCTTAGTAGTAAGTATTGATAAAATATTTCAGAACAATTACTCTATAATGTAAATTAAATCATTTTTACTCATATTTTACCCTAGAATGATTAAAAACAATATATTAGACACAGGCAAGTCCACTTAATATTTTTCATTGTTTTGATATTGACAGGAAATTAGATATGAAATGTATTTTATAAAGAAATAAAATAAATATTTTAAAAAGTAATTTCTATGATTAGTTACTTTTAAAATTGCACATTAGTTTCCAAATATGACATTTCAAATATGACATAGATTCCAAATATGATAAAATTGTAGTAAATATTAGTTAACTTGTTTTTTTCTATGAAAACACTATTTAATTTTTATACATTTACACTGAAAAAGGGATGTGTTTATGTAAGAAAACTAAGCAAATTAATAATGTATTTTTTACTATGCTAAATGTAAACAGAGTTACATTTTTCATCGACACTAAATTAGGAAGCATATTTTAAATATTGTGGAATTCCTTTTCTGATGTGTGTTATGTAGCTTTCAATTGAATATAATTTTAATTTGCTTTACAGAAAGGACTTGAAGAGCTTTCTGCAAATGATGACAATGCTACAAGAGAGTATTTGTGCTTCAAAGCATATCTGGTAAGTGAATTAAACTTTGGTTTTATTCTCTAACAGTGCAAAATAGAAATAAAAGCTATTTTCTTTTATTGAATGAAATTTTTTAAGGAATAACTTTTCTAAATACTTTTCACTATGACTTGGTTTTATTCTTTTTAGCTAGAAAAATATTATTTATTTATTATTATTTTTTGTTAATATGTTTATACATATGTTTTTCAATTAATTAAATTGTGTAAACAACAAATAATTTTGAGTTCAGTGAAGCACTTTTGTCATAAATTATTATTAATTAATAACAAATTTCTTGTTTTCATGTGACCTGTTAATCAATGACTAATTTTTAAATATGAAAGAGATCAACATTTTATTCCAATGAAAAAATCTTATTAGATGATTTTACAGCTGTTTTAATAAATAAATATGTATTTTTAAATTATTAAATAAATACAAAATTTCCTATTTTTAACTCATTGAGGGAAATTTAAATTGAAAAATATGAATAGTTTACTAATGATAAGCACTGTAAAAATATGAGTTTTTCCAAGTCTAAGAAAAACCAGTAATTGTTTTATTATTATTATTATAAATTATTTTAAAGCTAAATAATTTTTTAAGGATAATTAATACAAGATTGTGAATGTTAGTTGTTTATTTATTGATTTAATATTTTTCTAAATTTTAAAAGTTCTTAATGTTAATAAAATGTAAAAGAAAAGCAACTCATAATTTTTTTGAAACTGTTTGGTTATTTAGAAATTGCGATTTCACAAATTTTAATTTTATTTACTTTATTTTAAAAAAAATCTCAGTCTTCACAGTGTGGATAAAATGTTTATCTCTGGCATTCTAGAGAATTATTACCTAGTTCTTATTAGTTTCATTGATAAATCAAATAAAAGTTTATGTATGTGTACAAGTGTTTTTTATATATGAATTTAACATGAATAAGTAAGGAAAAGTTTAAAATTCAAAGAATAATATTAAGTAAATATTTGTATCACTGATTTTTTTGTGTAATTTATTGAACCAGCAAGTCATATCAAATACAACTTATACATATATTTTAGGAAGCTATGGATGCTTTTAATGCTTGGTTCCATCACTTTGTGCATGCAAAGCCCAAAATGCCTTTAGGGCCATCTGGAGATCATGTGACTTTCAAAGAAAAAGTTGCACATGAGCATGAAATGCAACAATATGAAAAGGATCTTAAAAGGTGGCAGCACGTTGTAAACATGCTTGGTTCAGTGAGTAGAGCAATTGTTATCATTTTGACATTTTACAAATCAGATGCTTATACTTTATGATCACTTTTTCTTTCCAAAGAGCAACATTGTTTATCTCTTGGATTTCTTTATTTATGTAATGCAATAGGTTATTTAACTTTATAGATAAGATTAATTTTAGTGAATCTTATATTAAAAATGAAATAGTTATAAAGTAGTTTTGAGTTATCTGTATAAAACAGTTTTTGTTAGAAACTAGAAGTGTTAAAAATATTCAGAAAGTAATGATAACAACTTTTTCATTATATATTTTTAAAAATAAATTACATGCATGAATTCATTTGAACCTTGTATGACTGAACAAATTTTTATCTGTTATGTAACATTAATGTTTTACATGTTTCTTTTTTCTTAAATATTTTAAAATAAATAATTGCAAAAATATTCAAGGTTGAGAATTATGTGAATTTTGTGTAAAATTTCTTTTCAAAAAATTTTATTCTTCATAATCCTGTAGTATGTTTTAATGTTTATTTTGTACTCAAAGTATCATCACTAAAGTATCAAAGTACACAAAGTATCACTGTACACAAAGAGACACTACTGTATATTATCATGGTTATGATAATATACAGTAGTGTCTCTTTGATAAGAGGTATATCTAATTGCATTAAATGATATATAGTACTGTTTATTTTGTGAACAATCCATTACATAACATCAAAAATTGTTTTAACTTATTACAATCAAATTTTATAGTAATTCTCCATCATATTATTGGGATCTAGTTAATAGCAAGATTGATATAAACATTAATTGTATTTTGATGTTTAATTCATGAGCATTTTTTATTGATTAGAATTTTAATTGACAAATAGTTTCAAACAATTTCATAACTTTATATCAAATAAGTACAAATAGAAAAACAAAAATTTCGCAATTTAAAGTAGTTGGCCAAAATTTTTGCATCTTTATTTTTGGTTACTGTGTAATTTGAATACTTTATTATAGAGAAAATACAAATTAATTATTTTTCAATTAAATTATTTCAATATAGCTTATTTAATTCAATTAATGTATATTCTAATTATTTTATGTCAAGCTCATATTTAAGGGTAATGTGATCAGAATCTATTAAATTTAAAGTACATCCTGAAATCTTTTTAAAGTTCATACATGTAAAGCATTTTCTTTTTGAATTATTTATGTAATGAATATTTTTATACTTAATTATGTATTAACTCACCTGTCATTTTATGCGTATGATTTTTTTACTGTCTATAACCATAATTGTTTGATTAAGAGTTTTTATCAAAAGGAATATTTATACATTCAAATGTTATTTATGAAAATTGTATTTTGCCATTCTTTTTTGCTGACTAAAATTTACAATTAAAATATATATTTTTTTTTCATTTTTTTTTACTAGACTGCTTCAGAATGTTTATATAATATTCTTCTGTTTGTTAATGGTGGATGGATGATAGATCAAAGAACAGTAAGTAATATAAGTATTTGTATTTAATATTTGTGATTGTAATTAATATTCATTATTAGTATTCTTGATATTCAGCTAACTTTTAGTGCTATTTAAATTAATAATTGAGCTGCTAACGGGAACAGTGATTTAGAGGTCAATTAAATTATTTAATGATTCAATACTGTAAAAAATATACATCGTCTTGATATTTACTCAATATTCTTGATATTCAATTAAATTTTAGTGCTATTTAAATTAATAATTAAGCTGCTGATGGGAACAGTGATTTAAAGATCAATTAAATTATTTGATGACTCAACATTGTAAAAAATATAAATCTAAGTTTTTTATTTCGTTAAACTTTTCTAACATGAGATTTCCCATCAAACTAAACCACTTTTCAAAAGTTAAATAACAAATCAGAAAATAAGGATGATTTAAAGTATACAAACTGAATGGGGAAAACATGATCCAAAAGTCATTATATTTTATCCTAACAAAAATTAAAATATTTTAACTTTGGACCTATAAATTAAATACACTGTAGTAAATGTGTTTATCATGAACAATAATGTTATTGATCATGTAAAAAAGTTTAAATGCATATGTTTTGGGAGTAAAGTGTAGCCGACCAATATGTCTCTTCAAGCTATTCTTCACATAGTCAATGAAATTATAGGCATATATAATATATGTCTGCATAAAGTGAGCAGTATGATGGCAAGCATTATCTGATAATGAAAAGAAAGTAACACCAATTCCTGATTATATGATCTAACAATATAATCCAGTATCATTTTTGTACATCGGAGTATTTCCTTCATTTCTAATAACAGAGTAGAAGAAAACTGTAGTCAGTATAACAAACATTAATTATTAGTCATGTGCCTGATGATAAGCGATTATTCCAAAATCTTTTAACCTTAGGTACAATTCAGGGTTCACCTGCATTGCTATGGATGTATGTATACGCCAAGGATATATCTAAAGCCTCTTTGATTTTATGCTGAAGTGTGTTTCAGCGGTAATAGGCAACACAATGGTGGTTACACTATTACACTAGCCAATGATTTTGTCATCATGAATTCACCAATGTACGTTTTTCAACTATAAATTTTTTGTGGCTAGCGGTGCATATATGAAAAATACTTCTGTCTTCATTTACTTATAATACATATGTATTTATTAGGATTATAAGTAAGTGATATAATGAAGCATATATTTTTACTATTAGTTTAATTGTTATTTTTCTGATTCAGTATTATACTCATAAAATGGAAAATTAATATATTAATAAGCTCAACTAAAAATATTTACCATTAATCCTATAACTGGTCACTTTTTTCCTGAAATGTTCCTAAAAATGAGCAAATTTTTTATTGCATATAATTTAAAGTCCTTAGTATAAAAGAAAAAGAATTTTTTTAAAAGTTTTGATAAATAAGGAATTTAAGCATTTTTTTATTTTATAACTTTGTTACACAAATGTCCCTACATGTTATCTTTTTGCAATCACAGAGTTTATACGGTGAAGACTGTTATAAAGATCTCGCAAACTAAATGAAAATTAAACCTGGGACACAAAGGAGGTGGGTTTTCCACATCAATTTCAATAAAATTTATAGTAGAAATCAAATCTTCATTGTAGCTGAGCTCATTACACAAGTCATTTGAAAAATTATCCTGAACATTACAAGACAGTTCTGATTTTGTATCTGAATCATCTAACAATAAAATATCATCTTCTATTGTATCATCCATAACTAAAGAACTTTGAATTCAGTACCAGAAAATTGTGTAGCAAAGCTTTTAAGGTCCAAGAATATAAAATATTTTCCACTTCCGGTAACAAAAGAAAAAACATTAAAATACTTTTAAATAGCATGAACAAGCTACACTATTTATTGAAATATTCTAACACAAAAGTCTTTCTTTCAATATATTAAAAATATGGGCAAATCAAAACAACAAAGAGAGAAATATCAATGCATGCACACATTACAGGCAAACCTGTTAAGGGGTCAATAAGAGATTAAAACATCTTGCTAGTATACTTCAGGAATGTAAATTTTGTTTACTTGTAGGATGGAACAGTGGACGAAATTCGCGCACAACAGATGGCTCATCTTCGTAAAATATGTATACCTCATGTAACCCATTTACTTCAAGATCTTTTAATGACAGAAGAAAGATATAAAGAAGCCATTCAACTATCTGATATTGTTTCATCTGACAGATATTTGCTATATAAGGTAATGTCAAACTCAAGTAAATTATCTAATCTATGTATTAATTTAATATGCATGCTGAAAAAAGAGTTTAGATATAATTTTATTTGTTGATAAATACAAGAATATGCTTTTGTAATATGTAACTATACGAAATGCTGTATAATACATAAATTTTTTTAGTTTGAATATTTCATTGTTATGACCAAAAATTTAAGAAACTTATTAAAAGTTGGGATTTTATTTTCATTTTAATTTATAAAATTATGTGTATTTAATACAGAAATATTCCATTTATATTAGCACAATGATTAATTTCTTATTTATTTAAAAGGGCAAAAATTTATTTGATTGATTATATAAATAATCAATTATTGCAAGTCATGACTTTTAGCTTCTTGATTTTAAAAAAAGATTATTATATTATTACAAATGTACAAAAAGTTAGATGAATTTATGTTAATGGAAAAAATAAAAGCAACTTTATAAAACTTCTTCCAATTAAAAATTAGCGTGATTCATATGGTATTGCCATATAAAATCAGAAATGTTCATATTTTTTCTTACTATTGGTATAGTAATTATGACATCTTATTAATTTTTTTTCTTAATTATAATCTTAAGTTTCATTTTGAGATGGTTAGATTTGACTATTCAATTTGTTTTGATAATGTCCTAAAATTTTTTTGTGACTAATCACATTAGAAATTTTTTATCACTCAAGCCTATCACTAATCAAATATTTAAATAATTTTTTTCAAAAGTTTTCTTTTTTGAATTTTTTAAATTTTTTTAAATGAAATCAATTTTTAATTCTCCCATTTAAAAATTTTTAAGGCCTATATGTCATCATATATAGTACAGCATGTGCGTGTTCATCTTATTATTCTTAAAAGTTAATACTTGAAAATAAAAAATGAATTAAATTTTCTTGACTAAATAAATTGAAAAAGGAAAATAAAAGATTATAAAAATTAAATTAATTTCTAAAAATAATAAAATGAATGAATGCTTATATTAATTTATTTTTCAATTAAATTGTTATAAAAAATATTCTTATTTACAATTTAATGTTATATGACTCAAGTGGGTTCACCCTCCCCATCAGTCATAGCATTATGCATTAATGCTTCTAGTTTTGATTACCCAAAATTTTACTTATTTGCTAAATTGTAAGGAAGTTAAATATTTTTATTTTAATAAAAAATACTTATATTTTTTATTTAGAAAGTAATGATAATAATTCTTTTTCAAAATTTTATATTTTACATAATGTTTAAGCATGAAATAGATATTGATTGTTGATCATTATTTCTTTTTTAGGAATTCACTAATGAAGATATTAAGCAGCTTTTAAAAGTAGCTGTTGGGGCATCCCTTGCTTTACTAGATGCAAATAAGGATTCTCTAGGTTATAACAGTTAAAATGGACGGTTTATATTTTTGATAAATTCATACTTTTATGTATTCATTATGTAAATTATGATCATTAAATAAAAGCCATTTTAGTATGTTTTTAAAGATCTTGTATTCATATAAAATTTTGCAAATATTTAATAAAAAGTTAGTTTAACACATTTACGTTTTTATTTCTTGTAATTATGTAACTTGGTAATCAATTATAAAATATACAATTTTTATTTTTACATTTATTAATGATTTTGAAACATTTTAATAGCTTATATTGAAATAAAGCCAGTTTTGTATTAGAATGTCTTTGGTCAAATATGTATTTTTTCTATATTTTATTTTTTTAAAAAATATTTTACCTCAAATTACACAAAATTTTGTTTACAAACAACCAATAGTATGTTTTCAGATCATAAAATGAAGTATACATAATTGTAACCATTTATCTCTGAGGTTTTATTTTTTTGAATATTTCAATTTTTTTCTTAATAATAAAAGCAGTTTAATAATTTGTTAAAAGGAAAATTAATAAAAACAACTATTTAAATAACATTACTTTAAAAATTAATTTGCATGCCTCATATTGATAAAAGTACTAAAATGTTACCTAAACAAATTAGATTTACATAAACCTAATTTGTTTAGATTATGCTTTTAGTTACTTTTAAATTGTTTTTATTTATTGTAGTTTTATTTAGAATCTCTAAATTGTGCAGTATTGTGTTAACAATTTTTTAAAGTTTAATTCTAATGTTTCTTTTCACATAAATACATTTTAAATTACTTGATTAATGATTCATGGAATTGCAATAAAATAAAAGTTCAATTTTGAATTGCTTGCTTTAGTTATATTTATACACTAAATTTAAAGTATAAATAATTAATCATTAATTAGCAATTATAATCTAGAAATATTTATTGTACATTTTCTCTTTAAATATTGGGTGTCTCAACTTCATGTATAAACTACATCAGTGATAAAATGTTTGTTTGTTGCTCAATGATCATGTTTTGCATACGACGGCTAGTTAAATTGGGATGTGTGGCTAAAAGTGGATTCCGAACCATTATGGACATCCAAGCCCAAAGTGGGATTCGAATGCACAAACTGTTGAACCAAAGACCAGAACGTTAACCATTCGGCTGAGATGAGGTAGAGAACATTGTTAAGATCCATAATTACGTAGGAAAAGAGTGGCGGAAATTGATAAATGTTGCGTCTACATGTATATTATAGATGACAACTGTGTTTGATAAACATGAATAATTTATAATGCAGAATTGGCGACCATCTCTTTCATTTGCGAACAGATGAAAATAGTTGCTGCTGTTTTTGATAAGTCAGAAAAAATATCCACACACCTAGAAAATCATAGAATATTTGCTCGGATATATAAGGACCTTATGAAACATTTATCCTTTACAACTATGTTTCAGGTTATTGGTTGATCCTGAACATCTAGTATACAAATATTCTATTGGATGACATGGACCGAAATTCTAGCTTGTGTATGGGCGTTGACACTCCTCCCCTACCACCAGAATATCTTGATCAATTATCCATCATGTACTGCAAGGCTAAGCCTTACATCTGTTTCTTCTTAAAAAAATTTAGTTATTGCTGACTGATTATCACCTACAAAATATCGCTCTTGCATAGTGGTTTCTTCACCAAGGTGCACCAACATGGAGTTTTCTAGAGTTACTTTCAATGATGAAGCATCATTTTCGCATGAAGGTGTTCTCAACATATCTGAGTCTTAGGCTACCCACACAGATACCTTCTGTGAGCCACACAACAAAGCTTCACTTTTAATGTCTAATCCTGTTTTGCAGGTTGTCAAGTAATGGAACATCAGCTACTATTTTGTCTTCTGTGAGGATAGTGGGCCATATTCACGTGTCACTAGGAAGAAAAACTAAAGCACTCACCATGACTGATTTGCTTATAGAATAGCAACATTCATCTTCTGATAAGTAATGGCTTAAATTAAACTTAAGCTTTGAAGAACACTCATGAAAAAGGCATAAAAAAGAAGTTGCAAATTCAATCACTTATATGTATATAAATCTCCTCAGAATTGTGATCACAAAGAAAAAGTTGCAATTGTGGAAACGAAGAATTTTCTATCAAATCAAGTGTATACTAACCTTGTGAAGGCATATTGTTTTAATGCCTTCTAAATAACTCGTTAATGATAATGACATCATGAGTTATCTTGTCATGATTCAAATAGCTTTTCATGAATTTCGTAGCGCAATTGGCGAAAAGCACTCGAATAATTTATTTATTAAATTATTATTTACTCTGAAATATATTTGATTTCAGAGTAAATAATCAATAATTTGAAGAACTACTACAGTAAAAAAAATAATAATAATAATAGTCAATATTATTTTTAGTTGGTTTTTGAACAATTTTAACATCTTTTGAAACACGTTTCATATTTTCAAGTATTATTCATTTGATTATTTAACTGCTTATTGGAAGCATAGATTCAATTTCATAACCTCAATAATGGATTTCAAAAAGGATTCGACGATAAAATATTTCTCGGTCTGAAACTAAAAAAGTTATGCATCTCAAATTTAAATACTTTCTCATGTGACATAGATATATGTATAATTTATGTATGATCTACAGAGTGAAATTCACATGAAAAAAATTTTCTTTATATTTTTTAGAAGAAATAAAAAATAAACTTTCCTTTAAAAAACTATTTAATATATTTCAAATGTGTTTGAAAACTTTTATTGGAAATAGAAAATTTAATGCTTAAATTTTGATCTTAACTTAGATGGTGAAAATGATTTCCTATAATAACATTAATTTCTTTTCTGGCGGTAAAATAAAGCAGGTTATATTTATTGTTGATATTTATAAAAGTCAAAATTTTGCAGCACTACTGTGTTTTTTAAATAAAGTCGTCGTTTTGATCACAGTTGGATTTCTGTTTTTGATTTTAAAGGTATGAGAAACAGAAAGCCAATTTCAAAACGAAGAAATCTATATTAAATATAAAAATATTCATATACTGGAAATGTTGTACCCCCACTTTGATGTAAAGTTAAATTTTTAAGAGAGAATAAAAAAAAAAAGTATAAATATATATATATATAATACGAAACCATAAGTCGATACTGAGTTATATGTAAAACAAATTCAAAATATTCAGCTATTTTACAATTTGTTCATTTTTGTTTACATCCGAAATAAAAATGGGGTAATAAATATCATAAACATATTTACCTTGATAAATATTAGTATAAGAAAAATATATATATTAATAAAAATACAGTATTTAATGTTTAATAAATAACTAATCGAGAAGTGTACTTTTAACAAAAATAGTATTTTGGAATTTTAGAATAATGTGAACATTTTTTCCTATGACATTTTTTTTAAACATCTGAATTATCAAAATAAGTCTATTAAATTTCAATACAAAGACGAAGTGTTTTATATAATATCTTATAAATTTTTAGTTCAACAATTCACATAAATACTTCAAATTTGAAGGTGTGAGAGAGAGAGAGAGAGAGAATGAAATTAAAGCCAGATTTGTAAGACGTAGATTTCTGTTTTCATGTTCGAATGGAAAATAATTTTAATATTTAAATCTTTTTATGAATTGTGGAAAAAGTGTTGCAATAGAATTTAGTGATATAATTTGCTTAGTATGAAAACAATTATCAATTAATATTATTTGAAACTAAATTTAAATTTAGTTGATATAAAAATGACTATATCAAAATTGTTTCTGACTGATAATTTATGTTTAGTATTTTTTTGCTTAGTTTATATAATAAAACTAAAAGAAAAAAATTCGAATAAGATAATCATGATTTTTATATTCTTTTAATTTTGTCAAAATAAACTTGAATTATTTAAAAAATTATTGTTTTCCTAATAAAAAATCTAGTGTGTTATTTATGTTAAATTTCGGCAAATGTTAGTTCAAACACGGTTCATTAACTATTAAGATCTAGTATGAAACAAGTTATAATGTTAAACTTACAGGGCTCAATTTGTATTATTATTTAAGACAGCTTTGATTGAAAGTAAACAGTTGAGTGCAACATTTCAATCGGATTTCAAAGTCATTAGTTGCTATGTATGAATTATTTTTAAAATTTTCTAAATACTAAAGATATCACAGGTCTGATAGAGAGAGAACAGACCAAATATCTGGAAAAATATATAAAGTATATGATGAGTTCAAATATGAATATTTTAGGAAGAAAATCTAGCTGTTGCTTCAATACATTTTGTACAATTATGAAATTAGTAAATTAAAAATCTTCTCTTACACAGCCATTAAATTAGCAGATTTAAATAGTTATAAATTTCCCTTATTCTTTCTTTAGAGTATTCTGCAAGAGAAATTGTGGGTATTCATATTTAGTATAAAATATTTTAGAAGGGTAAGACTTTAAAATCATGGGACCTTTTTAAGTTCGCGGGAAAAAAGTAATATATTAACAAAAAACTGTGCTGCGCTTTTGTATTTAGGATTGAGGCTGTAAACATCTTTCTATCACTGTGCTTTTATGTGTATTATGTTAGATAGACTACTACGTGAAAGATGATACTGTCTTTTTATTGCGTCCCAGTGTCTTAGTCGTCCATATTGTATCCAATATAAGAAAAGTATAAAAATCCACATTAAAAATGTGCAGCAGAAAATAAATTTACACAACATCCATCTCGCATTTAAGCCATAATAGTTTGGTTGATTAAAACCTTGTTTTCATGTATGGAAGTTCGAATCCGGACATAACTGAAGATCCGTCGTCGAGTCAAACTCAGGGATATATAACTGTTCACACATCCTTCTTTTGTTGTTCAGCAGTACTTAATATAGTACCGCACACTTTTTACTCTGAAAGCTGGTTTTATTTGATTAACCAGCTTTCTTTTCTTTTTCTTTTTTTTTATTTTACTCTGAAAGCTGGTTTTATTTTTTGGATTTTATAGCTTTACAAGTTAGATTTTCTGAATTGATTACCAACAACCTTTTTTTTTTATAATAAACTTCGGTGGTATGGGGCTTATTTACTTCCATTGCTTGGGAATGAAAATAAAAACAGCTCATAAAATAACATCTTAAAGAAATATTACACAACTAAATGAAAAATTATCAAAAATATACCTTACCAAAATGAATAATTGTTTCTTTTATTTTGAATCAATGGATAACAAAGTTTTCTTCTATATTTTAAAAACATTCGCTTTTTATTCCTTTCTGTGAAAATATTAAATATCTGAAAAAAAGATTATAATTCTATGATTAGCTCATTATGAGCTCTTATATCCGAACGCCTCTTGATAAATGCAATTTAGACAATTATAACAGATGGAACTAACTCTATTAATAGTTTTATAAAAAAGAAGCATGTATAATTTTTTTAAAAAAAAATTTAACCGGTACTTTTGATAACAATACATTTTGATTCAAATTAACGACTGATACTCTGCTAATATATACATAATAAAAATTTCTTTTTCACATTTTCTGTCAATCTGATTAGTTATACTTGTTAAAAATCGATTATAATATATTTTAAATGAATACAGATTAGTAGATTATTAAACATGTGTATTTGGTTTATTTAATTATTTAAACTTATTACAAAAAATATTTTTTGTTTTAATTTTAAAAAGTGCGATTATATTTTATAACTAGATAGATTTATAACTGAAATATTATAACATTTAAATAAATAAAATGAATAAGAGTCTGCCATTTTTATGAAATTGAAAATAAATATAACCTCTGCATTGTATATAGGTAATTATAAAAATTAAGTTTATTACGCATATTGAAACTTCTATCTTTAATCGCATAAAAACACTAACAACCGCGCAACCTATCCTAGCTTGATTCAGTTTTAGTTTAGAAAGTAAACCTCGAAGCCGCCTTCGCATGCGTGATAATCTTGAGAAGTCAAGTATTCCGGACATCCATCTGACGTCATCGTTCTCCCTTTGGCGGTGCAGTAAAGTTTCGGTTTGGAAAACTTGGCGGTAGTAGCCGTTCTACTGTATCTATAAGACATTAAAGTTATCAGTTTCAGTTTAGAAGAAATGAAGCGCCATCTGAAATATGTAAACAAACACATTTATCGTCGTTATATAAAAAGAACGAGAGTCATTTGAAAACAAATTAATGTTGATGTTGTACTGTATGCAGTTTGAGAATATTAGGATTCTAACTCACCCGTAAGTTTCCCATTTTATATATTTTTCCATTTTGATAAAAATCTGTTTAAAATTATTTTTCAAATATCATTTTTTTCCATTTATTGATATCTGAAGTGCATTAACTTTAAATTAAATAATACATGAATAAGTGGAAATAAAGGGAATAAAATATTCTACAAATATAATTTTAGGTACCTATCAGTCTAACTTTATTATTTCCATTAGGGTCTTAAATTGAATCAAGTAAATTCTTATTATTATTCCGTGCGAATTTTTGGTAACTATTATCTGTCTGTGATGTTAGTAATTAGTCAAATTATTTACTGTTATGAATATTTCTAATTTGAGAAAATTCATTCTAAGATAAATATTTTGTCATAAGATATCTTTCTCTATTATGTATTTGCTATAATGCAAAAAAAAATCTTTAAATCAAAAATTTATAAAAACTGTGCATTAGAAATGTGCGCGTACGTTGGTTAAAAAAAAAAGTGCCAACTATTGAAATTTATTCTCATAATATTAAATGTCATTCATAAACATAAATTTACAATTCATTCTTGGCATTCTTAAAAAAAGAAACTTTTTTTTTTCCATATAATATTTATCATTTGCTAATAATCACTGTACCTTTGTAAATAGATTTACTTTATTGATTGTAAATTAAATTTATATTTGATTACTAATTGAAAATAGTTTGATTAACAATTTTAAATTTCTTTTTTTAAATGTTCTTCTGTTTTAATATAGGAACTTAGATGAATTTATTGTTCGAATAATTTAATAAAATTGCTTTTCAAAGGTTATCATTTTTTCCACTTGTTATTTTTTTCACAAATTCACTGATATTTTTTATTCTATAAACATATATATCATAACAATGCACAGACTTGCATTGTTATTTTGTGTGATTAGAATTTCAGTGTTTTCTTCTTTATTTTGATATTGGTGAAAATATTCATCGTGAGAGTCATTGTGTCACGGAAACTGCTATGAATTTATGAAATCAACAATTTTCAATGTTTCGAAAAAATGCGGGCCCAACACACTAAAAATGTACTTTTTCTCTTGTTAAATATTTGGAACACAGTCATTGTTATGCCAAATGCGTGCTACGTATATTGCAAGCAAATTTTTTAAAATGAAAATTGATATGACTCTAAATTAGGAAACCAGTATTGATATCTTATATTAAAATATATCGTAAATATTCAGATATGCACACATACTCAAAAGAATTTTTTTCTCTCATTTCTTAAAATGATTTAGAATTTCGACAATAATTTTACAAGAAATAATTTTAATAAATGATTAATTAGGATAAATAGGATTGTCTTATGTTGGATTTTAAATTTTTACCATATTGGAGTCAGTTATAAAAGTGAATTTAAAAATGTGATTAAATTGCTCAATTTATATATTTCATATGTAATTAATCTAATTTTATACTTTATTTACTTTATTTTATTTATTTTAAGTATACAGATTATTTGTTATTTTTAATTTAGTTACTAATTTACAGCAAACTTATTATATATAATTATCGAATAAACAAATGTGTTTATAAAATGTAAAGAAAGGGTTTCTTTTATTTGCGACGTAAATTCATAGAATGTTACTACTTGTCAAAATATATTTTATGAATACCAATCTTCAATTTATTTGTTTCCTCACCATTAAACCTTTTGATATCAAGCTTATATCTCTTGTATTTAATGAAACAAGAAAAGAATTATATTACTCTAATTCAAAGCTTGTTATTTTACCTGAACTTTTATACAGGTATTCTGTATTTTCTTATCTTCTTTTAAAAGCAAAAGAATGGTGTTTAAAGTTTAAAAACAACAAACAGAAATTGTATTTAGTTAAACAGTATTTAAAATAATATGTATAGTCCCAAATGTATTTCAAGAATTATTTGATGATTGTGGAACAATGGCTGCCAAAAATATACTTCTAATTCATTTGCTGAGTGGTAAAGTGCAAACTGTGCCACCCTCATAATATCAATTTCCATTAAAAGATTTCTATAAATATTTTCATTAAATCTTTCATGGGATTATTGGAAAAGTAATCTGCGTAGTTGATTCTTTCAATTACATTGTTTATAAAATACTATATCGTAATCATCAACAAAACTGACAAACAGTCTATTAATTTGCTTATATGTTATATTCAAATTATATAAAAAAAATATTAATGGATTGTGCTGTCTAATATTTGTAGAATTTACTCAACTGAAAATATTAATTGCTTGTAAGAGAATAAAAGAAAATATTTCCTGTTGACATTTTTTTATTTCTTGTTGGATTTGTGGATTGAATATGTAAAACGGCCGTTAATATTTTTTCATTATGTTTTAAATCCATAAATTATTTTATGAATAGTTATAAGAAGAACTAACCCTTTCAATGAATTATTTTCTTTACAAATCTGAAGTTCATGAAATAATACAGATTTGATATAATTTTAACAGTCTATATAAATCAGTGGTTACATATTTTTGTTTTTTATGATACTTGGCGAAGTGAAGCTCGCCCGTCAGGGAGTGGGCGAATAAAGTCAGAAAGAACGTTTTCCATTTTTTGAACAGAGCACCCCTTTACGAGGGTGGAAGTACAACTTTGGATCATAGATGGCAGCACCATTGGGTCTTCTAATTTAGATATAGAAAGCCAGAGAAGACCCAAGGCCTGGTTCCTGGCGCCCACAGAGGTATTAATTTGGGATGAGAACATGGAGAACATTGCGACTTGCCCCAGTCACCATTAGTGAACACGACGGATCTTCGGTCAATTCGGGATTCGAACTCACTACCTTCCAATAAGGAAAATGACACTCTAACCAACCAGGCCACCTTACCCAATATATTTTTAAAAAATCAAATTGTGTTTTATTTGCATTATATTGGGAAATTAATTAGCCTTCATTGACAAGTTACAAAAAATTTAATGATAAATTTAGACTAAATTTTAATTATAGATTTTAATTTAATTAATTAACAGCTGTATATCTATAGGTAATAAAAATTAATTCTCTAGAAGTTTATACAAATCTTAGATTTTAATTTTATTGTCATAAATAACTAAAAATAAAACATTATATATATATATATATATATATATATATATATATAGTAAAATATCAGGGGTTTTACGAAAAAGAAAAATATTGACTTTTCATACATCCATCACAATATATAAATTGTTATTTATGTATTGGAGTAATGTGTTTTATAGACTTAAATTTATATAAATAAAGCAAACATTTTTAGATTTTTAAAAATAATTTTACATATTATAATTGATTAATAATTAAATAATAAAAAGTGATTGCATAAATTAGAAACATTTATGCATAATAACACTATTTGAAACCTATTGCTAAATATCAGTATATTTTGGGCGTTAAGCAGTTTAATAAAACGTAATATTTTTTATCTAATTTATTTTTTACAAGAAGTAAAAGATAAATTAGATAAAAAAATTCGTTAGATTTTCGTATTAAAGAATAATACGAAAATTCGATCATGATGTATAATTTTTAGATAAACATGATAAATTCATTAGAAATTATAATATTAATTTCTAAATCATAAGGTTTTAATATTTACTTATCATGCATAAATAAGGAAGTTAAAAAAATGGAACTATATTCTGTATCTAAAAGTTACTTTATTGATTTCATATATTTTGAATAAAATAATATTTTTATGTTGATTTCCGATAATGAAATCAACGTGTCATATTTCATTTCCAAAGCCATCATAAAAAATATTGTCGAATGAGCAATGATATGATTTTTTCACCAATCAAAAGCTTCTTTGAGACTTTTCACTAAAATTATTTAGTTATAATGTCTATTATGCGAACTTTGTCTGTGCCAATGAATTCATTCCATTCATATTTATTACTATTTTCCATCAATCTAAAAAAGCATTTTGGAAATATTGAATCTAAATTTTTGAGATTATACGTATCATCTATACCAGGGGAGGCCAAGACGTCGACTGGTAGACCGCGAAGACATTTTAGGTAGTCCACGCGAACATCCCGATAATGATCTCGGATATTAACAATTTAATTTATAACTTATGACATAGAATCAATGAATTATTTAAGATATAAATTTACTGCAGTCTACGCTTTAAAACTCAAAACAAACTGTGCAAAGATTTATGATTTAAAGATTTATGATTAAAGGTTTACGATTTATATATAAAACCTAAAACGGACATGATAAGCGCAATTAAAACATTCAAAAAAACTATATAAAGGTATGCATCGCAATTAAGAAAACATGAATTGAGAAACTTCAAAAACATGGAGGAAGAATGCATCCATAATCCAAACCGAGACTTCGAAGATTTCGCTTAATACTTACTTGTTTTGTTTGTGAAGAATTTGAAAGAAGATTCACTGACTTAAGTAGGTTGAAATAAATACTCAAATTTATAATTTTTCCCCATTTAATGAAAATGTCAATATTGATGGAGTATCTGAAAAAATAGGACATTTAATAGATATCACGTCAGTGACGGTCGAGGAAAAAATTAATAAATTAATGTGCGATATATTTCTTAAATCCAGAGCATTTTTAGCGATATTGATTTTTGAAAATTAATTTCTGAGGAAACGTTTACAAATATTTACAAACTGATTTTGTATTTGAAATCATACTTTGGATCGAGGTATCTTTGCGAATCTGCTTTTTCAACCATGAACAAAAAAAAAAAAAAAAAACATTGGTCGCATTTAATTTCGTGTTTATGCATTGCAATAAGCTCGTACCAGACGCAATATGATAATCTTGTCGCAGATATACAGTGCCAAATTTCAACTAAACGAAGTGAATAGGATGGTCAGTTTTTGATATATGAATACTTTGATTATTTTCGTAATTTTTATTTTGTAAATATTAATATTTATTAAGTTTTTTTTTTTTTAGAAAAAATACATAATTTACCATTTTTTCTTGTTACCAAAAATAAATATGTACGTTAATTTAGCTCTGCCATTGGTAGACCGCCTTCGATTTTTTAAATGTGGAGTAGACTTCGGATCCCGAAAGTTTGGCCACCCCTGATCTATACCGACTCAATTTTATACACTTTGACATCTGATTCATACATTATAAAATGGTCAGCTTACAATTGAATAACAAGTATTTTAAATTATAGTATCTATCCTTTCTTTCTCTTTCCCTCTCCCATATATATATGTATATGTATGTGTGTGTGCGAGTGAGTGAGAGAGAGAGAGACAAGTCAGTCAATTAACTGGAACTAGAACATATGGTTTTGTATCAAATTTTTCTTTTTCGGTTCGGCAGAATTTAGTTAATATAAATTTAGTGATTCCTCGTATCTGCAACTTTAACAATTTATAGTTCGCATCAAAAAAATTTCGTTTTTTTTTCCATAAAAAGATTGCACAATTTATAATACTTTAGTGAAAAGTGAATTCTAATAAAAATTCTTCTTTAAATAAATCTCAATTTTTATCTGATATTTTCGAGTAAAAGATGAAGTTCAATAGTAACAAATCTTTTGGGTTTTTATTTATTTTAATGTTGATTTTTAAAAAAGGAAATATATATTGAAAATAAAATTATGTAACGCATAGTTTTGAAAGCATTTCACTTAAGAAAATGTAAATGAATATAGCGTGAGTTTCAGCGAAAGGTTTTTCTTCGTATAAAAATTTATATTCGGTAGTATTAATTTTTTACCTATAAATTTAACATCATGTCTCTAAGTATTTAGTTGGTTGGTTGGGTTTTGTGGCGCAAGGTCCAAAAAGGACAAGCTGCGCCAACTAAGTATTTGACATCCTGTTGCCAAATTATATTTTTCACATCTATTTCAGTGCAGCCGTTAAAGAAATTTAAAATAATCTGTTTTCAAATAAGAAAAGCAAGTAAAAAATTTCCATGCCAGTCAAAATTTGGTCAATTTTGATTTTAAAATTTGTGTTGTTGTTAGTATTCTAATTCCAGATGATGTAGCATTGCCACACTTTCTCCGTAAAACCAAAAATCTCTAAAAATCTGGAAGCAATTATAGTATCCTTTAAAATCCCGGGAACTGTAGAACCTAAATCAGGGCCGTCGCTAGCAGCTTCGCCGCCCCGGGCAAAGAGGTAAAATGCCGCCCCTTTATAACAAAAATTAAAAGAGATAACCTAAACCCTTTCCACGATTAATGGTAAAATAAAACGAGTAAAAAAATTGCAATCATCAGCAATGTTGAAGTTTTGATTAGCAAAAAAATACTAATTTATTTATTTATGTTTTTGGCACTAAATTAAAATTAGGATTGCGCAGAAAAAAAGGAAAGAGTAATTTCTGGTGCATAATTATAAAATACAGAACAGATATTTAAAAAAGTAAAACAAATTATAAAACCACTAAATATTAAAATTTTATTACATATTAAAAATACATTTAATCCGAGAGTTGAAATTAAAATTGTTTTTTTCTCACTTTTAATTCGGAAAATTGCTTTATAATTTCTCTAACATTAATTTTTTCAGCCAGGTCATGTTCGACGGCTATTGTTGTAAAGCCGTTTAGTCGATTCTCGGTAGTTGTGGAACGTAAAAATTTTTTAATTAATTTTAATTTGGAGAAACTCTTTTCTCCACTTCCCACACTTATTGGGAGAGTCAGCAATGTTCTTAAGACTATACCAAGATTTTGAGCAAAATCCAGGTTCGATATGAATTTTAAAATCTCAACTGGACTTTCTTTTTTGTTTAGCAAAGCCAAAACAGCTACTATCTCGTCTGCCAAGTCAAGCGAGTTTATATCGAATGAATTACCATCAATCAACACTGTTTCTAAATCTTTACAATACTTTATAATGTCATTTTGAGGAATATCTTTTAAATCAGAAATATTGTATAAAAATTGGAAATAGTTGCTGTGGGTGCTGATCAAATCAAACCTGGATTCAAGTGCATTGATAGCTTTATCTAATGTAAAAAAAATAAAATTCTGCCTTATATTTCAAAGCAGGATCTTCTATTGGATCATCTTTTGCCTCATAGTCGAAATTAACATTCCTTCTTCGAACTCTATGACGTGCCTGGGTGAGCTCAAAATTAGCTGGTATGCCAATTTCGTTTGCGAGTTCTCGAGCATCGCAAAGCATTCTATTAAAGGCTCTGTCCGATCTAAGATCTTTGAAAAAATCTTTACAATTTTTCAAGAGCTCCATAGCTGATGGTAAATCATAGTCTTTTGTCTGCAAGAGCTTACTTATAGGATTGATACAATTTAAGATTTTGTACCAAATTACAATGCAGCATAAGAATTTAAATTGCTTAACGCAACTTAATAGTCCAGAAGCCTCAACTCTTATAGAGTTGTCAACCTCCGAGTTTTTGCAAACAGCAAGTAAAGCATCGTATATCCCTCCTAATTGATACCTTAGTGGTTTCAATGCATCTATTCGGCTTTCCCAACGAGTATCACTTAGAGGTTTCAAAGTAAGTCCGGAAACATATTTTAATAATATGATCCATCAAAAAGTTGATGAGGAAAAAAACAGATATATTTTTTGGACTATATTAAAAAAATTGGCGGCTTCGAAGGATGCTTTTGCCACGTTATTAACTACCAAGTTTAATGAGTGACTGCTACATGAAAGGTAAAATGCTCTTGGATTTAACTCATTTATTCTAGATTGCACTCCCGATTTACTGCCTCTCATGTTGGCCCTATTATCGTAAGCCTGTCCTCTCATATCCTGCAAATTCAATCCCAATGTTTCAAGTCTTTTAAGTATTAGAGCTGAAAGTTCATATCCAGTCGATCTTTCAACCGGAAGAAAGCCTAAAAAGCTTTCATTAATTTTAATGGAAACCTCCTTGGGATTGGACTTGTCAATGGATACATACCTTACTAAAACTGTCATTTGCTCGATCTTGCTGATATCAGGAGAGCAATTTAGAATTATTGAATAATATTTAGATTTTTTAATATCAGTAATAATATGAGATGTTATATTTTCAGCTAAAAGAATAATCATTTCATTTTGAATTTCTTTTCCGAGATAGTGCACTTTAACTTCTTTTTTTAAGCCCTCTGCGGATATGCTCTTCCATTAGTGGATCAAACTGAGCAAGTAATTGAATAATTTGTAAAAAATTACCGTTAATGAAATCGTAAAGTTTGTCACTTGTACCTCGGAGGGCTTAGCAATTTTGAGCAAGCATTTTTATTGTTGAAACAATTCGTAGAAGCACCTCGCCCCAATAATATATTACTGCGGTAATAAGTCTTTGTGAATGACTGTCAATCGTTTTAGAGTACTGTATTCTTTGACTTAATTCAATCCAAGACTTTTGACTTTCGATATGTTTTTTAGAGGATTCATGTTGATTTAAAGTCTTAGCGAGGTGCTTCCAATCTTTAAAACTTCCAATAGAAAGGGAACTTAAAGTAGGACCAAAAAGTTTGCAGCAAAAGCAATAAATAGTCTTTTCACAGTCTTTAGTAGTTATATAAACTAACCAGTTACGCATGACTTTTTCGTCATTTTTCATATTTCTCAAATAATGAAGAGCGCTAAATCTTCGATCGGTATAATTATACGGAAAACTGTATTCTTTTAATGGTTGAGGTAGTCCTTCTTTTACCAAAAATTATATTTCTGCTTTTGATAAGCTAGTTGGCCAGGAACTCGGATCTGAATTTATTCTTGTACCAAGTGCCTCTTTTTTAGATATCCATGAAGTAGGTTCAGTACATGGCCCTGGAGTATAGCATGGATCAAAACTCAATTATTTTAGAAATAGAAAATGTTTAAAAGTTTGAGAAATTTAATTTTAGGGCCAATTTGCCGCCCCCTAAGGTTGCCGCCCCGGGCAGGGGCCCGGCTTGCCCACCCCTAGCGCCGGCCCTGCCTAAGCACATGAGAATATGGTCAGGGAAGATCTGGTGTTGGGATTGGGAGCAGCTTCACTATGTATCACAGGACCTGGGGTACCAATGCTAGAGTTTGTAATATCGCAAAGACTTTTGGTGTTATTTGGGAATTTAATCAGCTTTATTTTATTCATTTAGTAGAAAAATGCGAGCATAATAAAACACGCAAAGATACCAAAACAAATGAAACGTGTGTTTTATATCTTTTTATCGCAGTTAAATTTCCTTCTCTATTTTAGCTTCACTATGATCAAAGATAGATATATGATACTGAAAGACATGTAGAAGATGTAAGAATTATAAATAATTCGATCAACTATTTTTATTACATTTTTTTTATTTGACTGTTATAACATTGATCCAGTCTGATAAATAGGTGTGTAGAAAGCAGAAATAAATTATAATAATTAAATTCGAAACTGGAATATTTTTTCAAAAGAAAAAGGTCTTAATTTTCGGATACAGTACAACCTTATTTATATTGGCAATGGGTACAATGGATAGTTTTATTAAACTGTTTCCTTTTGCTTAGTAAAGGCTTTGTGACCGAGAAATTTTCAGGTTTGATCCCGAACTATCATACCACTTAGTTGAGACGGCTTATGCACATTTATTTATAAAATCTAATGTCCCTGTGAAATGAAAAAAAAGTTATGAGGAGAATAAAAAAGTAAAAACGGTTTCTGCTTCATATCGTAACTAGAAACAGTTTTTATGCATTCCAGTGCATAATTCAATGTAAATTTATAAATACAAGTGGAAATTATCATATTTTATAATTAAATTAAAAAATATTTTTCGATTAACCACGTGAATTTTTTTAGCTCAGGATCCGAGCTGCTTATTTCATGTAATTTTTAGTTTTGAATGTTTTATTAAACTGTGTGTTGAGAATAATATAGTAAGTATGTCAGGCGTGGTTTTTAATAATCAACGCAAATGATTAGTAATGAGTTAACATTGGTTCGTATTCATTAATGAAGCCGATGGACCACTAGCTATCAATGCCAACCAAATAAAAATGTATGTGGGTACACACACACACACACACACACACACACACACACACACACACACACA
>JAPDSC010071518.1:378263-415429 GCA_026290005.1 Latrodectus geometricus
CACACACACACACACACACACACACACACACACACACACACACACACTAGATCAGGGTCTATGCAAGTCAACTTGTTTTACAAGAGAACAGACTTTATATGAGCCGTGTAATTATTTCTTAAAGAATAAATACTGTTTAGTTTATTCATGTATTTAATTTGTTTTATGTAGAAATTGTAGTACATGTTAAAATCCCTCACGCACAACTAGTGGTGGAAAGATTAAATAAACTATATTTGTCATCACATAAAAAATAACCTAATACCCGAAGGTTTTTTAAAAGAGTCTTCCAGTATTAATTTATTTTTATCTTAATATTCGAAGAGCGATGTCTTATTTTTAGGTCATAATAAGCCCACATGAATCCCATTATGCTTTATTTGTATTATTCTAATGAAGATATTTATTTCATTAATTTATCTTTTTCAATTTATTTTTGCAGGTTTCATTGGAAAACAAAAAGATATCTGAAGAAGACTTGTGGAAATAAAAAATGAAAAAATATCCATTAAACTCCACGGTTGAGAAAACGGAAATATTCAACTATTCATTTATAAAAGACAACAAAACAGTGTCTTATATAAAGGAAAATGCTCAAATTATGTTCATAATTCGTGGCATTCCTTATACTGGTAAAACAGAAGTGAGTACAATGCTGATGAATGCTTACCCAAATGCTGTGTATTGTTCTGCGGTAAAATTTTTAAACACTCTTCATCCTAAAGACGCACCTAAACTACCAAAAGAGATCATTGTAGCTTCAATAAAATTGTGTACAGAGAAGTAAGTACATATATAAAATAGAAAAAGTAGCAGTTGTATATTTATTTTATTTTTATATTATACAATTTTGAATTCGTAAAGTAGCTGTTTTTTCATGTACTGTTCGTAATACTTTTTCATGTTTGAATATATTAGGTTGGGGAAAAAGTTATCCATTATTTTTTCGGTAGACGTCTGTAGTGATCGCTATCTCGTGAGGTATCTATCAAGCAATTTCAAATTTATGCTCATTGGAAAGGTGACATTTGACACTAAAATATTCTCTTGCGGTTTTTTGTTTGATTAATTCAGTTATGAGTACAAGGTCTTAAAAATAGAAGACAACAAACAGAAAATTCGATATATTTTAGTTTTTCTTTTATAATGGCGAAAATGCTAACCAGGTGGCTAAAATTGTGAAAGGTGTTTATCGTCCTATATATGACTGTAACAACCAGTTACGCACAATTTTTTTTTCGTCCATTCCGTTTGGGTATTTGGATGCTAAAGATGCACCTCGCATGGATACAACATCGTCGAGAATGTCTATAAAATACCAAAAATTATCAAACTTGACAGCATGTCAGCAGTCGTAGCTTCGCACAAGACCTAAAATTCTACATGAAAACTGTTTTAAACCTTTTTACAAAGCGAATCTGAAAGAAGTTACAAAAAGTTCACGTAAAAATAATGGATTTCTTTTTCCCCAAACTAATAATAAGTGCTGTTGTTTTTTAAACAATAAATTTATTTTCTAAGAAAGCAGTATTTCATAAACTTGATCTTTACATCAGATTTTTATAATGAGTTTTTTTAATTGCAATTAATCTTTTTTATCCCAGCTTTAAAAAAAATCTGGGGCTTTGGAGATTAAATATTTAGCCCATCTATTTTTAGTCTTTGTGTTGCCACTTATTTTCTTAATTGTCAAAAAATATTGCGAAAATCTCAAACAATGATCTTCAAATGGTAAAGCTTAAAAACAGTACGGTGATTATCTCCTATGTCTTAAGATTCATATTTATTGATGAAATTCGAAAGATTTGGTTACATATAATCAAATTGAATAATTGCATTATAGATTAATCTGATTAAAATGAGTCTCATGTGTAATGGCTGTGTGTTTATCTCTTTTTATTAGATAATTCTTCACTTCAGATATCTGCGATTGCCTTTTCCTGGGGTAAAATCTCCTTAAAGTGAATTTCATCATAAACGTTCCTTTAAATACATTTAAAAATACCTTGTTCTATTGCTATATGATTTAAGAAATTTTCCTTGGTGGCTACATAGCTCATTATCACATATTTTACAAATTATTAATTTGCACATTTTAATATGTAATAGAATCATTAACAGCAGGTTTACTTCTCAGTATTTTGTAATTTATTGAAAATCCAGAATGTGTTTTGTTTTCTTTTTTAGGGTAGAAGAAGCATGTCAGAGAAAAGCAAAAGTTATAATCATTCAAAATTCGCATGTAAAAGCATTTGAAATGCAACACTTTTTGAATTTAGCTGCGTCATACGATTATACAGTTATCATGGTTTCAACGACTTATCGTTTTCATATCACGCCTGAGGTAAGTATAATTTTAAAGACACATGATTTTTAAAAAGTATGACTGTAAAAGACTGAAGTCTGGTAAATCCTATGTTCTACCGGTAAAACCTAGCTTTACCTTAGGGACTTGGTAAAAATCTTCAATGTAATAACCAGGGCTTCGAGCCGGAACTGAACCGAAAACCGGAAAAAACCGTTATTTTGGTCGGAACAAAAACCGGAACTGAACCGAAAAAAAATATCGGTTTATTTCGGTTCGATATATCTTTCAGTCATTTTGTTACTGTTACCAACTTATCAATATTTTCTAATTTAACGTCAACTTTATAATTATCATTACATGTATACTGCTTCTCGATTTCCTATTTTGATATTCACTAGTATTTTTCTGTTTCAGTTTCGCATGAAACTACTTGTAGAAGACATATTTAATCCAGTTGATTAAACTAGAAGTATAGATGATTTTTTGAGAAAAATATCGAGTTATATTTTATTTTTCACATCTCAGCATGCGATCATCCACGGATGTTTGTAAAGACTGTTTAGATAGACAAACCAGCTGCTCAGCAGGAAGTATGTGATGTACGCGTAATAATACGTGTCTTTGTCTAATTGGTCAGGAGACGTTAAAAGGCTAGTGACAGTCGGTATTAATTCCTGGAGACTAACTACAATGGTCAACTAGAAGTATTGAGCCAAGTAAGTATCTTCTACTGAAAGCGATGAAAATGACGATTTAGAGACTTTTTTATAAAGTAAAGAATTGGCAATAATAAAAACACATAGAACCTCTATTTCTACCGAGATTGACATTGAATTCATTTTAAATAATTTTGACAATGTACGAAGGCTTGATGTAAAGCATAATATTTTCGATTTCTGGGAAGAGAATAAAATTACATATCCGCACTTGTATAAGATTGCAATGGTGGTTTTGGCAGCTCTAGCTACACGTTTTCAGGTTGGAAATTTATTCTTCGAGACAATAGAAGTAATCTCAGTGAGACCACGTTAGAAGATATATTAATAATTAGAGGCAATTTTCATATGTTAAATAAATAATATATTTTTTACATAGTTATTGCAAGGCCAAGTGCACGATGTGAGAGTCAAACGATGAATGTGGGTAATCATGAACCTAGTTGTCAAATGCGATTTTGATAATGGATAACAATGCCAATGTTCGCCATCCTCTGCTCACCGCTCTTATCGTACCTGCTGTTTGTATTAATTCACATAGTGTACCAATTAAAAAAAGAATAAAATCTTCTAAATTTTGATAATTACATTTTTTGTTTATGATAGAATTATATTTTTAGTACAAATAAGAATATACATAAAATGAAATTATTGATTTGGAACTGAAACGAAAACAGTTATTTTTGGCGGAGCGAAAACCGGAACTGAACCGAAAACCGTTATTTTTGGCGGTGCGAAAACCGGAACTGAACCGATATTAATTTTTTAGTTGAACTGGAACGAAAACCGGAACAAAAAAAAATTACGGTTCGAAGCCCTGGTAATAACAATTCGGACTTTTACCAAGCCTTTGTGGTTAAAAGTAGGAGTTACTAACGCTTTTCGGCAGCCGAATGAGGGGTTAAAAATAGGATTTCCCATTCGCAAATATATCAGATACAGTGTGTCTCAAAAAGTTTAAGGCACACTTTAATTTTCTTATTGATAAAATAAATTGTAATAAGAATCAAAATGAAATATTATTTAAGATTATGTCGATGGAAGTGACTTCAATTATAATTCGAAAACTTACAAGAAATTAAATATACGGTATGTATGCAATTTTTCATAAATACTATTTCAAGCGAAAACAATTAAACCAATGCACAATTCTATCGATAAATACTAAGGAAATTTCAGTAATTTTTAAAAATTATGGTAATAATTAAAAGAAATGAAATTAATAACTCAAAAAGTAAAAATTATGAAATTCAAACTATAATGAAAATGTAGTATGTTTTCATTAATGCTATTACTTTAATATTTCATACTATCAGTAGTTGACTGTTATGGGGTTTTAAATTACGAAGTAGGTCGGTTGATTTGCTCAAACACGTCTTCGTAATATTCTTTTTTAAAACAGCTGCATTCGTAAACTAAAAAAGAACCAGACATGTGTTCTGATACTACGGGTGTGATTATTATCAGAGTTCATAATGTGAAAGTGTTTTAAAAGACATCTAAGACAGAAAGAAGCAGACAAACAAAAGGAAGATCACGTCTACTAAAAAATTTATCTGGGACAAAATGTTAAAATATCTAATATTGACAGATCAAAAATAGAATGAAAATCATAATAACCATTATTACAGATATAAAAATGAGAAATTTATGATCTGGATACTAAGTTTGCCAGATTTAAATCATTATATACAAGAAATTTGTTTATATTTTGAAAAAATATTTTTTAAACATTGAAGAGGTTTTTACGCACAACTGAACAGTAAAACTGCGGGGCAGGGACTCAGAAAATGGCAAATGTTTAAGAAAGGGTATTACAAACATATATATTACAAAAAGCTGGTCAAATTTTTAATTTCAAACAATTCAACAGTCAAACTTGTTAAAACAGATAGAAGTATTTAAACAGTAGTACTAAAGAAAAACAAATATTTTTTAAGTTTCACTATCTTATTTTTTTAATTATTATCAAAATTATTTTTAAAAATTATTGAAACTTCTTTATCAGAGTTTACCGGTATCTGCAAATAATCGATAGTGTTGTACGTTAGTTCAGCTTTTTTTAATGGTTCTTATTTTCAAAACGTCATAAGTATTGCATTTATTTTTATTTCTTCTAACGTTTTGAAAAAAAAAAAACTGTAAGACACAATCATAAGTTATACCTTATTTGGATAATTTTTTTTCAACATATATTACCAGTTAGAAAATTAAAGTATGATTTAACGTTTTTAAGACACACTGCATACAAAAATATATCTGCAAATGAATTCTGTTGTGTAAGTAATCCTTCGCGTTTCGGGCTCTTACCGCTAAGTGTAGTAACTTTCAGGTTTTGCTGTTAAAGCTTGATTAAAATCCGATATAGAAACATATTAAATTCTACTTCGAACACTAACCAGGCAACTGTGCTTAAAGCTAGATTTTACCGGTAAAACATAGGAACTTTAAACGAGAACAAACACACACTTAAAGTTTTTAAAGCAAGGCAAACTTGTTCGTAATTTAATCCATTTATTATATTTTTTTAGTAAATCTATCTATCTATGTACTTGTATATATATATAAGAGATCATATTATGAAACTTTTTAATTTAAGGTACAGAATATCCCAAGATCTATTAAGATTTGTTCGAGAATTTGTAAGATATAATTTATAAAAGATTATTTTCAAATTTTTTTTCCCCTTAGAAAAAAGTGTTTTGCCCTTAGTAGGTTTTAGTTCCTTCAATGCATATAAAAGATCTGATGTAACATTTAATGATATGAGATAAAAAAATGTGCGAAGTTGTGTTTTTAAATAATAAAAAAACTAAAATGAAATTTACTAGATTAAAGCAATAAGGAATCTTTTAGATAAAGTGATTGTTTTTAATATAAATGAGGTTCTTTTTAAAAAAAAAAAAAAACAATAATCAATTCAAATTTTTTTTTATTGTATCAACGTTGAGAAATATACCATTTGTTCTTTAGAATTTTTTGCAAATGTTATTTTATAGTTATCGTATATCATAACTAATTTTTTCAATCTTTTTACAAATTTTTCTTTTTACGCTTTTTAAATGTAAGATTCCTTTTTATATTTAGTTATTCATTTAAATTTTTATATTTTTTAATTTCCAGCTTTCAATTCGAAAAGCATTTTTATTAAGTTATTAACATAAAATTTTTGGTTCTAATAAATAGTAAAGCATATGTAAATGCATCCATTCAAGAGAAGATACAATCAAAATATTTATACACTGTGTGAAGTAATTTTTAAGCTGTTTCATTCAATTTAAAATCATTTTGCTTTTTACCACAAAGAAGTAATATTTTCTTCTAAACTTATATTAATTATATACTTTAAAAAATAAGCATATTCTATTATAGCTCAAATATATTTTCGCAAATAATCATTTATATATTCTATCAATCTTTGCAAAAAAAATAAATTATAAATTTAATAATAATAATTTTTGCAAAAAAAGATAAAGTTAAGGATAATTATTAGAATCGCAATATCAAGTACACTTTAAGAGAACATAAACATGAAAAAAAAAGTAAATGAATATTCTTTTTTTTTTTTTTTGGATAAATAGAATTTAAATAAATTTACTGAGAAATTAATATTTAAAATATTCACGCATTTATTTTTTTGGAGCAGTATTGAAGCAGAAAAACGATTTGTTCATATATAAAATTTAGAAATACATAAGATAAAGTAAAACAATTCTCATTTACAAAACTATATATATATATATATATATATATATATTTTTAAATTAAAAAAAAAAAAAAAAAAAAAACAATGTAAGATCTAATTTAACTTTATGTTCAATGGCACTGAACCAAAGAAATGTGGAAAATCATTGAAAGGAAAATTTTGATAAGCATTTTAGGAAGAATACGATGCCCATGATTTTTTCTTAAAATTACATTCGATTATAATGCATATTTGCAAGCGTCAATAAACTGAACATCATTAAAATGTAAAAAAAATAATAATGTCAGCCTAAAATTTAAAGATAAAATTGAATTTAATAAAAAAAAAAGTACTCTGTTTTATATTAGTATAGTGAAAATAACTTGAAAAGGACTTTGAAAACACAATGGAATTATGTTTTATGCATATAATGTCAAAAATTTTATTAATTTTAAATATAAATAATTCTTCAATAATTGTTTATCAAAATCATTCTTCTGTCATCTTTACACTACTCATAATTTGATTCAACATTTCTGGAAAAAAGCATAATTCCGCACGTTTGTATTCGAGATTGGCATATCACATGCAGAGTGGAATCTATTTTGAAATTTTTATTCTTTTGGCATAACATCGTTTTTTGGAATAGCATTGTTTTCAGCTTTTTTAATTAAGCTCTTTTAAAATCTGATGCTAATATTTTGGTATTTTTCATTCTTATTGTTAATTTTCGAAAACTTTTTATATTTAGAAAAAAGGTGAAACTCAATTAATTCTTATTTACTAGTTTCAAAATTTAAGTATCTTTATGTATAAATCATAACTGGGCATTTATGTGTCAAATGCATCTCTAATGTTTGATTTAATTTTCTCTAGACTTGTGGAGGCTTTTTCACACTTTGTCTTTTATAGGCTCTCGCAGATATTCATCCTGGTGGTTTGAATCTAAGCTATTTGCTAAATAGATTACAGAAGTGGGAAGACGTTGTACCTCTATTTACTGGATGGTTCATATCTCCTGATGATTCTTTACGGATTCATAGTTCCATTTGGACATTCTTAGAGCCACTACTTGAAGATCAGAACTTCCGCACCTGTTTTAGAATAAATAATCTTGGTAAGTTTTTTTTTTTTTTTTTTTTTTTTTTGTTGTCTTAAATATTTTAAATCAAAAAATAAAATATTTAAATATCATTAAAATACTTGTGAGGAATAACTTACATATTAAATTATTCATCAAGTATTTTTCTGTGATATAAATAGTCCTCCATTGTTTCCTATTTCAAGCTTGATATCAAATTCCAACAAATTGTTTGTTTTGAAACAATCGAAATTTTTTTAAGGGATTGTCATTGAAAAATAAGCATTATTCTGTCGATGTAGAACCACGTGATGATAAGAATAGGAGAATTAAAGTCATGATAGCAGTTAACGCTCAAAATGATCCGTATAAGCATTCGATAAATAAGAGAGCTTAATAAAATGTGTAAATGATAAATTAGAGAGTTTAATAAAATTAATAAGAGCAATGAAATTGTGCGAAATTTTATGTTCGTTGTGCCGTTTAATAAGATTCCTAAAATAAAAGACAATGTCGTGTGTAATAGTTAAAAAATTTATTTTTTATTAACTGTATTATTACTATTATTTATCTTTACACCAGTAGCAATTCCCGTCCGACAATATTTGATTCTTCCGGAAAATTTTCAATTTTCGAAATCTTTTAAAAACAAATTGAAGAAATACATCCCCACTTAATAAAAAAAATCATTTATTATAATACTTACTTGCTACATTATATTTTTAGTTTTGATCACTATAATATTTTTAGTTTTGATCAAACAACATTTTATTTGTTTGATCAAAACTAAAAATATAATATGAAATAGAAATTAATTAAATATTTCGCTTTCGTAAAGTAATTTTGGTAATCCTTTTAAAGGTTAGAATTTCTTTTCGCGGATGCAGTAAATATACATTTTGATGCTTACAACTATGCAACTATGTATGAACCAAACAACTATGTCTTTAAATATTATAGTCATTCAAGCAGAGAAAATTTAGAATTGTCTATCTATATTACATTCTATCAAACATTTTAGAATTGTATTTTATTTATATATTTTTTGGAAATTACAAGTCTTGAACTATTACTCTGAATTTAATATTTAACTTATACAGCAACTTAGAAAATTATGCTAATGTGTGCATTAATTGAGTATTAATTTCAATCGAAATATTTTTTAATTAAAAATTATTAAATTATTGAAGAGATTTCGGAAAAAAAATGTATTTATTTTGTCAAATAAAAATTTTTAAATTTCAAATAAAAAATTATTTGTTGACTTTTAGTGAAAAAAAATCATCAGGTTCTAAAAGCAAGTAATATTTGAAAGTCATAATATTTCCAACTAAGTTTATTTGGAAGTTTTCCAGGTTCATTTGCGACACATGTATAGGGCCCACTTTATGTAAATAATTATTCCCAAAAAACAATTATGCAGTAGACATTAAAATATCTTGTCCCTCATAGTAGACTTAGACCGTTGGGCGGTGTTACAACTTTTTGTTTTAATCTCACTGTGGTCTAGTGGTAAAACAGCGTTCAGAACGAAGGATAAGTGGTTGCTTGCAGCCACTGTTGCTCAACAGGAAATGCATGTTACGCTTCTGCATACACTTTGTCGGGTTAGGTACTTGGGAGTTTTTCGAGCTCTCTCTGAGAATGCAACCAACAATCTATGAAAAAAAATCTGGAAAAGCAATTACGCAGATAATATTACGATGACTTACAGCAATCTTAGGCCGTTAAGCGACCCACTATGCGGAACAAAACAGATATATATATATATATATATACACTGCTGACCACTAAAAACACACAACAGAAGATGATATATGTAAATCATTAGCGTTACTGCGCATACACATATTAGGGACAATTGTTGGGCCAACAGAAAGCATTATACGGGAAAAGAAAATGTCGATTTAAAATACGTCTTATATGCATTATATGTATATACATTATATGTGTGTGTAGAGGGGATCCAAAATCATTAGTAATCTTAAATTACAATTAGGTGTCGCTAGTTACTAGCGAATATAGTGCATGCTCCCAGTTAGTAGAGAATTTGGAGAGTCAGCGATGAGAAAGTATTACATTATAATTAGAGAGGATTATTTTTGCATTGCGGATGCGAGCAAGCAACTCCACCGATCATTATGTTTTGATATAATAATATTTGTGTAGTAATTATAGTGTGTCCATTTTAAAACTCTGTATTGCTTAAAAACTAATTTCATGTTCAACACACACTCATATATAATTAATAAGGTATGTTGTATGTATATATATATAACAGACCACTCTACTTCTCTGAGCTGTTAGAATCCATGCTCTTCCTATGCCTTTAGTGCTTGTCATCAGCCATATTTGGACAGGATAATGCTCGACAACACGTGACAGGCAAAGCTCAAAACATCTTTACTCTTGGCATGTTTGTTTCAACGATCTATCGCAAATGGGAAACGTGTGGCTCATATTTACAATGCAACTGCCTAGGATATACTATAGCTGTTAAATCAGATCAACTTTGATTATACGTGGAAGTCATATGGACTACTGTACCCCAAGGATACATCCGAAATTGCTTCTTTGATTTTCTGCCGAGGCGTGTGAGGGTGGTTGTCGCCACCAATAGCGTCTGTGCTAACTACTAATATTTGCCAGGCTCTATGACCAGCTTTGTTAGGGTCGTTCTCATTATTACAAAGTAGTGAATTCGAATCACAACTTAACCGAAGATCCATCGAGTTCATTAAAAGAGACTAGAACATATTAAATAGGTCATGGTTGTAATATATCCTCGTAGTGAAATAATATCTTTGGAGGTGGTTGGTCAAGTATTGATAATCTCTTCTGCTTGGTATGTACTTGCTTCTAAATTACGAAGACTCCACCTTTCTGCTACTACCCAGCTGGTAGAGCTCAAATTTGAACTCGTTACACGGAAGTATGCTAATGCAAAAACAATTATTGATTTTGTGATCATATAAACTTAACAAAAAGCTCTAATTTCAATCATTTGAACTTTGTGTTATTTGCCAATTTGCCGCCGAATAAATTCTGTCGTGTGTGTATATATATGAATAATGAAACGTGATGTATAATACCTCATGAATTAAATAGAACCGGATAAAGGATAAGAAAATAAGAACGATATATATAGTATATTTGTTTTATAATTCATAAAATGGTAGTAAATTTCTCATAAATGAATTATATTTTTTGCAAACATTAATTGCTTTTTTTTTTTTTTTTTTTTTTTTTTTTTTGCAGAGCAATTACGAAATGGCTTTCATCTTAGAAAAATATTGTGTTGCATAGCTGGATATTTCCAAGATTCTGATGCGATGAATGCATATTATTTCTCAGATACAGTAAGTACAAAAACTGGATTTTTCTTTACATTAAGTATGAAAGCTCTCAATTTTAAAGTATTTGATTATTAAATATAATTAATTTGAAAAAATAAGGTTCTAGAAAACTATTTATAATTACATTTATTGAAAAAGAAATACTTCATTAAAATTTTCATATCATCAGTTTTTATTTTTTTTTTAATATAATTTCGCACAAATTGTATGCAAAGTAAGTCACCCAATACACACATGTTCATAAATTAAGGATAATTCAGCAGCACGCGGAAATCGAACGCGAGAAGGAAAATGAACAAGCAGAAATACTTGTATTACACATATGGGGTCAAGCAGTATAGACAAATAGCAGGAAGTCATCGCCGCTCAGTGTCACGACCGCATAAGTTATTTTACAGATGACGCATATTTATGATGTTTTACGTAATAGAATCATCGGACGCTTGAAATACGGACGTACGCAAATGACAGTAGCCTAGGAACTTGAAATTGCCTAAAGGGTCATCTCTAGGCTGTGGCAATGATTCCAAGATAATGGAAATGTCAGTAAACGTTACAGTACATGTCGGCTCCGAGTAGTATTGAGTAGAATAACGACAGGTATTTTGCATTTACTACCAGAAGAAACAATCGGAGCACAGCAACGGATCGGCCACGTCAGCTATCGTCATCCATTGATACAACCGTTTCAAGGCTAACTGAGTATGGATATTCGGAGTTGTACGGGTATATATATATATATATATATATATATTGTCAGATGTGTTTCGCTGAAGGCAGCTCACTGTCGCCATTGGTTAATCTGAAGAAGAGAACATGCAATATGGATACTGTCACAGTATGCTTGTGTTATGTTTTCCGATGACTCGAGTTTTAGCTTTCAGTTCGATTCACGTCGGACATTCATTTGAAGAAATTCAGATGACCAGTACCAAGATAGCATCATTGAACGTCTACGTTACGGTGGTGTAGTATCCAGTATCATGATCATTGCACACTGTCCATACCTGAAATGAAGATTCTACACTTTTTGAACTTGCAAGCTCGCATATAGCGCTATCTATCGCATTCCACCCATGCTTTCCTATGCAATTATGGTTCCTCACGATGTTCTCTACCTCCTCTCTAAGTTTGAACACGGCATTCGGGGACATCCTGTATATATATATATATATATATATATATATATATATATATATATATATATATATATATATATATAAACTTATCTAACTTATGCTGATTTCTTTAAATATCACTAATTTATTTTATTTCTTTAGGTTCAATCTTCATATGGAAAAATTTCCACGATTGCTATAGTTGGTTATTTAGTATCTCCTTCAGGGATCATTGGGATTGTCCAAGTTGATGAAGAATCCAAAGTTCTGATTCCTGACACTAATAACAGAAACGTAAGATACGTTGGTACAAGTGAAGCAGTACGTAATATTCGTGAGCACGGGAAAACTTTCCAACTCCAAGATAATGACCTGTCGCCGAGTGTTTCAATACATTTGCAAGAGTGGTCGGATGGAGAAAATATAAATATTAAAAAAAGCTCTTTTATCCATTTGGCACAAAGAAACTTCGATTTATTTAGTATTCCTGAAATTAAGAAATTTTTCGAATATTCTCTGAAGCAAAAATCTGACAAATATGGCATCATTCCAAATGAAGTATATCATCAGTTAATAAACAATACTAAAATTTGCAGTTTACCTAATAATGTGTGGCTTGTGAAAGCTCCGTTAATATTGTGTGTCCAAACTGTTTTTACTGGTTTCTATCCTTAACTGTGTGACATTGATTCATATTTTTTTTTATATTTAAATTTGAAACATTTATGTTTTTGAATTGTTTGTAGTTTTTTCTCTTTAAAATATTTCATTTTAACCCATTTTGGACTTTGTTACTTTAAAAAATCAATGACTTCGGGTACTTACTAAATTATACTGAAAAGTTAGTTTTTTCAAATTAAGGCTTAAATATATTTCTATCTTTCTGAATTTATGCATCCTTCTGCTTAAGGCTAGATTGAGTAATAAATAAATGTTAAAAACACAAAGTGTTTTTAACATATATTAAAATATATTAGTAGTATTTTTAACATAAATTAATTTTCTGTTAAAGATTGGTGAAATCCCAGGTGTTAATTTAAGGAAGATGTAATCATTGCACTTTTTACTTTACAAATGAGAGGTGTTTATAGAGAAAATATAAATCATGTTTGTTATTTTATAAAGAAAGTAAATCATATTATGCACTTTCCGTGAATTAATTATTATATTTTCAAAACAAATGTAACTAAATTAGATAAATATACAAATCTCATCATTCTGATTTATTTAAGTTTTCCTGCTCTCTCCATATTATGCAGTACTGAGATATGTTTGATTTGTCTGTACAAGGTTTATCTCTGTAATTTGATAAAAAAATAAATAAGTTAACAAATAAAACCCAAGAATTGTTCAAACTAAAATGTCATTGCGAAACTATGATATTTCTTTAAAAAAGTTAAGTATGATGCTAAATAACGGAAGGAGGAAAGTATTGGTAAATACTTCCATATTAGTAATACGTATATTGTTATGGTTTTCTTCATGGCAAACAGGATATGATACCATAGAAATAATCAAGATCATTTCTCTTCTAAACGGACGCATTATTTGAAGTTCTCTCAATGACTACAATTACTTCAACTTGAAGATTTTGTGTGCAAGCTAAGAAAACTTATTTACAGTTTCTACAATACCAATCAACTTTCAGAGCTGATAATTTCGGACGTTTGACTCCTCGTTTCACTTTCCACAAAATCAAGCTTTGGTAATGCCCTGGAAGTTGTCAGAATATTTTTTATAGTAAGTCTATGATTACTTGGCGACTCCTATTGGTCCTGTATACTCGAAACATGGAGAATGTTACGTTTTGTCACAAAAATATCGCCAAGCTGTTTTAAATTTTACTGTGACTTATTTCTCAGCTCTGAGAACACAATTTTCACAGAATAGGTGTTGTTTAAACAATAATAGTACAATAATTAAACAAAAATATCAGAAAATCATACAATTGCTTACATTTTGTTTTTCGTAACGATGGGATGGATATTTTACATTAATAATTGCCATCATTGAATAAAATTTCTTAAAAAAAGTTTGTTTAAAAATTTTTTAACACTGCAATTAAAATTTTTGACTTCATTGATTAGTAAACTCAATTTCTTATATATATATATTTTTTTTCATTATGAGTATCTGAAATGCTAAAAAAACCGTGACATCCTGTTTAAGTATAAAATGCTAAATTTCTCCTATTTGGTTCACAAAATTTTTAATAGTATTTTTCTTTATTGTCATTGATACCATTTGAAGAAATATCGAGAAAGTAGCACGAAATATGTGTTTGTAGTTTTATGTATTTTTTCTCTTAATCTGTTCACAACGTGTAATAAAGATTAACCATGATTGCAATATTTTTTGTTAAATTTTACTTCATTTTTTTAAAATAAGTATCACAAAACATTTAAATTTGGCTTAGGGTTAGTATTTGAATTGAACTAACTAAACAAAATCGTGAATAATACATTATAGCTTTGGGAAAGTATGGGAGAACCAGCTATCCTACTTATAGCTGTCTATATACATATATAATGGTACAGGCAAGCCCTGGATTATACTTTAATGTTAACTGGTTTGGAATGCTTGCCTACCACCAAGAACCTCGTAGTATTGAACAACGGTCTGGCGAGACGAGGTCATAATTTGAGATGGCACCCTCCTCTCCATATCCACACTTCACCAACGGAAGGACTTTTGACCAATCACCACCCGTGGCAAATGGTGCTTCACAATGCTGATTTTATGGGGAACTGAGTGAACCTAATAAACTGCAGGGGCCCTATATGTAACTACATATGCTGTTATATTAATATGGATATTTAATATATTCATCATCAGCATTGGCACGACATTTTTTTGTGGGTCTGGGCCTTTCTCAGAAGATTTCTTTATTCTGCTCTTCTCCTAGCAATTGATTTACTGTTCTTTACTTTTAAGATTGCAAATTCTTCATTCACAGTCTTTCCATATCATTTGAGGTCTTTCTCTTGGTCATTTAATTGATTCCATTTCTTAAAAAGGGTGGCATTTAAAATTGAAAACTTAATGCTGTTCGTTCTGGGCTCATTATTACTCCATGCTCTGCCCATCTCATTTTGCTAACATTATCACGATTAAAAATCTTATATATTTCAAAATCAAGTGTCAATGATAAGCAAGATTATTATCTTTTTCTTAATTGCTATTATTATGATCTTTTTTCATTAAGGCTCCATGTCTGAGATTTAATTTATTACAAAAAATATATTCACCCAGGAAAAATTGTGCCGGATTTACGAAACTTAGCATACTGTTTCAATTTATTGAACTATTAAAATGAGTAACGATTCATGACCAATGTCCAATAAGTAGGTTTTGTGCGATCCGGATGTATATTTCATAGCAAACAACATTTTAAAAAGCCGAAACTTGAATTCAGGGATAATTAGAGCTAAATTACAATATTCTATTCATGAAATTTCAAAAGAAGATTCTTTGCCTTCTGCCAGTGATTAGCCAGATGATGCATGACTCTTTAGAACATGATTAAAGAATTTCATGTTGAATATTTCTTAATTTTTTTAGGTCGCACTTGACATACAAAATGCAAATATTTCTGCACTATGTATATTTGTAGAATTTAACAGTGAGCATTAACAGTTCCATGGGAAAACCCTTGAAGGTCCGTGAGTTCACTTAAAGAGATATCATCGTAAACATAGACACCTCCTTATCCGTATGCATCTCTTTTAAGGATGTTTGATGGATGAAAACGGGTTTCCTGTGCTCTCCAAATGAAAACGCGCCTACTACCGCTTTCGCGGCTAAACCTGGATTCATCTGTAAAGAGAACATCTTTCAATTGATCACAAGTCCTGTGGACATGTTGATGTGACCATTGCAAACCTTTCCACCTATGGCGTGACGTGAGAGGCACGCAAATGACTGGTCATTTCGCACAAAGATCACTTTCATTAAGCCTTCGAACGAAGGTAAATCTGGATACTAACCATCCTAATCTTGCAGGGAGGGAGTATCTGAGTTCAGCCGCACTTACGGTTCTATTCCTCCCTATGCATGATAAATATTGGTTATTGGCATTCGTAGTAGCGTGTGATCGTCATTGGCCGAACCTTCTGAATGCCGAATACGTGGTTAGAAATTGTCGCCAATGTCTATGAATCACAAATGGACTCACATTCAGCCATCTATCTGACTTTGTCCTGTCTGTAGTCTCCCAATAGCTCACCATTGAAGTTGTTCATTCAAATGATGCCTAGAGGCTATTGTTACAATTTCGCTTTACCAGATCTCTAATCTCAGACATTCAGCGACAATTGCCCCCTTAATCAAAGGAATCCATTTTTATGCTCATCACAAATGACGTATTCCGACAGCAGCCCCACAATTTGGCATAGTATCATATTGTTCATCTCCTTTTATTTACCAACATATTCAAATTTCACTGAGATTGGTTTATTTTTGGGAAAGTTATCACTTTTTCTTAAATTTTGGCAACCAGTGTATGAGATAAGCATTCCACATAGCTTAAAACTAATAAAACGCATGTGTTTGATTTAACATTTTAATGTACAAACAAAATAAAAACACAAACAAAAAAGCATGTGCTAGTTCATTACATTTTATTACCAACAATAATAAATGGCTCTAAGAAAGAAATATGGGATATCAGGTTGACATCAAAACAGAACAGGATTTCTGAAAATGTGAGGATCCGTTTTATGTCAATATAAGTTCTTGAACAATATTCTTGTAGACCATAAAAGTACTCTTTTGCGCAGTGATGCCACCTGTTGGCTCCTATATTTATTATTCTCAAAAGGACATTTCTTGCTATACTGTTTAAATCTCGTATATTTCCGTAAAATATACATTTATTGTCATATAAAATTAATATTAAAGCGCATTTTTTGCATGAAATTTTCTTATTCAATTTTGTTGTGCGTTCATTAATTTTACTTTCAATATTTACAAAAAGAAACCTGAATCACAGATAACGTTTTTGTTCAGGTACGCATCATAAATTTTATATTTCTAAAATTTTTTTTTATATTTTTAAGAATGTTGAAAGTAACTTAATGAATCAGACATATTAACAATTGGCAAGAAGGATTCTAAAGTAGAAATTCACTTTATATATATATATATATGTGTGTGTGTGTGTGTATTCGTGTGGTCTCTGAAAATAAAGTTTTAAAAATGTTCATGGGGCTGAATTATCTCAACATTAATTTAAACTTCGATTGATGACTGGAAGAAATATTAACATTCAATGAATGATCCAGAATGGAACTAGTGGTCTTGAATTTTAAAAACCCTATTGTAGAGTAATGGGTTTTAAATATTCAAGATGGCCCGATGGATTCAGCACTTTTATTTAATCCACCGTACTTTTATTTAATCTATAACGGCTACGAAAATCAACTTCGTCCAAAGTTTCAAAATCATTTTGCCTACTTTCATACACACATCTCCCTCTTCTTTCCATTAATTCAAGATTTTGCAAATCTTGCTCATCAATGTCAACAAACATATCGCTTAAGTCCGCCATTGTTTGCTGTGACTCGGCGCTAACACTCCGAAACCGTAGGGTTATTCTAGGGATACATATAGTCGAGTTAATCGCTGTTTTTGTCGTGGTGAATAACGCTTCATGACTTAACTCGCCCTTTACCCTGAAACCTCGTTTAACTCTGGTTGGTGAATACGGCCGTTACAGGAATATGATATAAGATCCTTCACAGTAAAGAGAAATCTCAATTTAATGGCGATACTTTATTCTGAAGACTACGTCCAATAAACTGTCAACAATACGGTAAAGCGACGGAAAAATTCGCCTTTTAAATGCTCATCATTTAATAAACACTTTCATTTCTCCTGATCCATGGATTGTTGATAACATCCGGAAAAACCAACTTAAGGTTTCGTACACAAGCCCAATAATGGAACTAGTGGAAGCTGGGAGAAGGAACTCTACTTAGTAAGAGATAGCTCTTTATAGTACTAATACGTAAAGATAAGATATAATGGAAATTTCGAAAAGTGAAAAACGGCGTGATCTATCGTCGATGGGAATCCGATGATAGCTGGATTTTCAGATAACAACTTTTATTGTCCCGGTCCCAAGTTTCAAGTATGTTGTAAGAGCTTCACAGTAGTCTAAATGGTGACAACTTTAGAATAATACAGTCGATGAGTAAGGTAGAAGAGAGATATCTCTCTTATTCTTCAGGTAAATTCCTCCACTTAGTGTTTTTTTTCTAGTATATTCTTCAGGAAAAAATGCAAAATTGGTGTGGGGAAGTTGTGTATGTCTTGTAACGAATGTGTCCAATACAAGGATCCAAAAATGTGAAGCAAAATACAGGCACAAAAGTATAACATCGATGCGCCATTCGAAAGAGTTGGTCTAGACAACTTGCTCTCTTCTTCGAACTGACAAAGGCAACAAATACATATTCTTGCTGTCATGGACTTTTTCAACAAAAGACCTGAAATCTATTCAATTCCAGACTACGGAGCTATCACTAAAGAGGGAATACTAATGGAGAACTGGATTTCCAGATATAGCGTACTTCTTATCAAGGGGGAAATTTTAATTCAGCCATTTAGATTTTGTAAATTGCTCGGCATTTAGAAAACTCAAACTAAGGTCCTATATTTCCAGTGAGATGGAATGATGGAGAGGTTTAATCGAACGACCCTAAGCCCCCTCTCAATATTTGTATTATGGAATCAGAGAAATTAGAATAAGAAATTATTTCTCTTTCTTCAAGCTTATTGGATTGTAGTTCACGAAATCACCAGTTTCATTCCTTATCAAATATAATCAGTGGTGTTGTAGAGCCGGAACGCTCCGGAACGTCGTTCCGGTTCTTCCTTTTTGGATAGGAACGCGTTCCGGAACTAAAGATGATTTCTGATAACGAGAATTGGCTGACGATTGAAAAAAAAAATTAAAAAGAATTGCTAATTTTTTTTTCTAATTTTTGACGAATTTAAATATATATTATTATAAACAAGGGTTTGAACCGAACCCGAACCAATACAATATAATAATACGATTAATAAGTACTACTGTTAGCAAAATATTCTATGCACGCTACCTAAGTCAAAGTGTCAATTAAAAAGTGTTAGACAGGCCGCACATTGAGGCAGCATGCCTCCAACGCGCACCTATCGCTTCCCGGCCGCGTTGCTGCCTGCGAGAGACATGTTGAAAAGTACCACATACTGAAGCGACGGCAGGAAGATTTCACGCATGCGCAATACATCTGAGCGGGTATCCCGTTTCTAAGATTGCTTGAGAACTATGTGGCTAAAGCGTTGATATTTTTATTAAATATTTAAAGTTTGGTGTCTCGCATTTGAAATATAAAATTATCTCAATAGGCACGATATAAAACTTTAGAAATTTGGGATTATTATTTCAAAACTCAACCGATTTTATATTGAATGTTATTCACTGTAATTTAAAAACAAAGGTACATTTTTTTCAATCCAATTTATTAGTATTGTAATATGATTAACACATCATTAAATTTATACTAATATTTTTAAAATTATTTCCATGGCTAAAATGGAGTCAAATACACGCACAAACTGGAATTTTTTTCTAAATAAAAAATAGCTAAATATGCTAAAGTGATGTATTTATTGTTTGATGTAAAGTTATAACTGAAAAAGTTTGATTTTTATGTAACATTTATTAAAAGGAAATTAGTTAATAAGATATACTTTTCAGTATTTATTTGGGAATAAGATCATAAAAATCTTTTGTATGGCATGTTAATTTTAAAACTAAGCTAAATCACATATACATTAAATACTAGTCAGAGAATAAAAGGTTTGTTAAAGGAGCAAAAAATATTTTCTTTATAACAAACTGCAAATATTTACTCAAAACTATATAAAATTTCTTTTAAAAATACATCTGAAAATGTATTAAAATCAATTAATCAAACCTATATCAAACAATAGCTAATCAAATAATAGCCCAAAAAATGCCGCCATCGTAGAAAGTTTTTTTTTTTTTATAAAATATTCCAGAGATAACTATCAAACACACACGCACAGTATAGTCTCCAAACTATTTGATAAATTTCTGATATTTCTGCCAAAAGCATAATGAATATTCTTCACATGATCCTGAACATAATCCTATTTGGAATATTTTATAAAAACCATTAGTGTTTTCATGTATTGTTAAAAATATTTATGCAATATTGTTTGAGTATCTACTATGCGCATTTTATAATTTGTTAACTAATTTTTATTAAACGTTCCTCTTATTGTTATGAACACACACATATATATACATATACACAAAATGGGTTTCGTAATGATTTTCGTTTTCTTTCCTTTTTATGCTATATACAGGGCCAAACCCGTCGCCGCCAGGATTATCATGGAAAAATCCCCCCCCGTCGTTAAATTTGGGACATGAGACCGCACAGAGCAGCCGCCTACCCAGGATCGGCCGTCTATATAATTATATATACGCGTTCCGGTAAAACAAAATTAGCACAATACCACTGAATATAATATAGGTGAGATTTAGTTTCCACACCCAAACAGGAGACCATATGATCTGTTGTTTGGGTGGAAATTAGATGTTCCTACTTCCACAACCCTATATCTAGAGGACCAGCAGGCGCATATAAAGGATGTGCATCATTTCACCCAAGAAATTCTTAACATCATGATAGAGCATTTGAAGAACCGATATGAAATACAAACCACCAGCCAAAGTTAGGTTTGGAATCCGAAGCATAGCAGAACTAAGATCAGTTACAAATATTTTAGGAAGGATACTATGCAGTGCAAAATTTAATTGATAAAGTCGTGGTAAAGGATACAAAAAACACCTTTTAAACCTAAAATCGTTGTTGTAACGGACTGGCAGTTTATAATAATATTAGTAAGCAACAAATATATAACTAATTACTCTTAGAAATTCATAAATATCTAAATTACTTTTAATCAACTTTTCAACTGGAAATTTTTGAAATGGTATGTCCAGTAAATATTGTCAAAGAATACAGTTTATACTTGCACAATTATGTTTAAGTTCTTTTAAGAATATTCTAATTTTGTATAAAAAGTAAATTGTTTTTATTACGTATTTTCCTGTATATAATCCACAGTGGCGTATTATCCGCAAGACCTTTTTTTTTCGAGTAAAAAAGAAAAAAAGTATCGCGCATAACTCGTGACAATGTTTTTTCGGCACACAGTCGAAAATATATATTGCTGATAATATGAGTGTCACATTAAATTAAAAAATGCCCTGTATGATTTAAAATATAATAAATTGTACAAAAAAAAAAAAAAAAAAACACTATAAAAAGATCTCTTTGGACCCATAGCATCGACAAGTGCGACTGAGATGAAATCACGAAATCGATAATTTCGAAAAGTTAAAACTTATCGATTTTTATTTTTTAAAGCGATGTTAGGATATATTTTAAAAATAAAATATATTTGCGTTAATAATTGAATGGACTGTTTTCGAACTGTGTCTTTGGATACATTTTTCTTTTGTATCGCGAATGCTTTGTTTTTCACTTCACATTAACACGTTTTTCACCATGTTTTCTACTTCCTTTCACCATAGACGCTTCCATATGACGATATACGAATTTGAATATTTTCAGAACGAAGCAGTTCACGTCAAGAAAGCGAAATGACGTTTGCATTTTGCAACTATTTATATCTTTCCGAGGAACCGAATTCATTCTTGAACGTAATTGGACAAAGTTGATTATAGCTGAAATGAATCAACCGTTTCTTGGTGCCACCTGTTATTTATTTTATGAAGCATAAACATTTTCTTTTTTAAAACTTTCTTGTAGATTTTTCGGATGGGGAATGTTTTTTATTTTTTTTATCAGATTATCCATGGCGGCATATAATACTCACAACGAAATTCGGACTTTTTTTAACACATAATACGCGGATCACTTATAGGAAAATACTGCAATTTAGACATTCTCTAGTTTTACTTTGACAGCATAATGAATCTATTTTGATGAAAGAATATACATAATCCAGATATGACTTAGATAAATATTAATTTGAGAATGTTACTCAAACGTAATGCTCTTAAATCAATCCTTTCACCGAACAAATAAATATTCAACAATAATTCCTTTAAAAATTAATAGCAATAATTAAAGAAAACCTTTTCTGTTTTTATTAGAAGCTCAACATTTCCAGTGATTAGTTTAAATAACCGAAAATAATAGTTCTTTAGTCCTTCAGTCCACTGAATTTATGGCTAGCGAATTTATCACTAAATTCACAAGCATTTCAGTTACATATCCACAGATTATTCCGCTCGTGTGGTGTGTTAATAGTGATCCCTATTCATATTTTCGCTAGTTATAAACAATTCGTAGAGTAATATTTTGTCCTCGGTCAAGAAAACAGATATGGCCACTCTAGGCCAAACCCCTCAATGGGCTGTCGTGCAACAGGATTTTTTTTTTTTTTTTTTGAATTTAGTGTTTTTAAAACCAAAATTTTTAAGCTTACAAATATTTTTGTTTGCCTTCAAGTGATTTGTTCCCAACAATAACGCTTTTATTTATTTTTAAAAGTTGGTCGCTTTGTTGGCGTCTTTTGTATTTTAATGAAAATTCTACTTTATTATTACATTTCATTATTTTCAATTTATTTGAAAATTCTACTTTATTATAAGCCAGATGGTCTCCTTAACAACTGGTATATACTGCAAGTGTTACCTTGGTTTCAATGCATTTGTTGATTAGGTGATTTTCACCACATTTGACGCATCTGGAAGTGTTTACATGTTAATTGAGAATCTTATAAATACTTAGCACCAGTGACACTGGGTTGGTTTGCTTCTGTTCTTGTACGATTTGATTTATACTGTTGAATTGAGCTCTTACTAGTCGTTATAGATTTCTTTAGCTTTTTAAGTAAAGTCACTATTATTGAATTTTGCTTTCATGTCATTTAATCACTTGTGTTGAGATAGTCAATAAGTTAAAAAAAAATATCATCGGTGATATCTACAATAGATGCCTCAGCTGGTAAATTTCTTATGATAAGACGAATAAATTTTTCTTCCAATTGAACACAAGTGTGATAACCGATTTTCTGTCTAATGAGCTAAATCTTTTGCGACAAGAAATTTTGTTCTTATTTTGTTGGCAGACCATTAAGTTTATCATGAGTGAATATTTTATTTAATATTTCCAATTAAACTTGCTTACCCTTATGACTACAAGTGAAATTTTCCCCAGTTTTTTTTCATTGAAAACCACTGTTGAGTTACTTGAAAGGTTCAGTTGAAATGTTATCAAATGAAATGCTTTTTAATAGTTATTTCAACTGTGATTTCGTCATGGAGATCTCAGCCTTATTCGTACAAATGGAGTCTGCTGAAAGTTTCTCAGATTTGTATTGAATAAAGATTATGTAAGGAAAATAGTGGACAGGATTAGAACACTCGCAAACTTTCAGAGAAGAAAAATTTAAAACTTTTCAGTTATGGAAAATAGTTTTCATATAAATTCAATATCAAAATAAAATGAGAAGGGAAAAAATTCATTGAAGGAGATAAGTAATCAGAATTTTTCTCCCTCTTTGCATTTTATTTTGCTTTTCATCTTATCCACATGAACAATACTTGTAATTTTAAGGAAAAAAAGACCTTTCTCCAAGATTTTTTTGCCAAAAAAAAAAAAAAAAAAAAAAGTACAAAGAATCTTTTTACACATAATACAAGTTATTTAAAAAATAGTTTGGTCCTGTAAAATAAAAAAAAAAAATTTTTTTTTCCATACAAAATTTTGATAAAAACATACATGCATTAATTAGTATTTTTATTCAGTAGATTCCTCATTTTTGGCATCTGAAATATTTGATACATTGAATACACATTGATAATGGATGTAGATTTCTAATGATAATTATTCAAAATTAATTTTTATTCCATTTGCTTATTGCATACAAAAACATTTTTCTTTTTACTTTCCTTTCAGAATTTGTATTTTTAATATATAAGACATTTAAACAAATATAGAATAAACAAATAATAGTTTATTTCATAAAGTATCGTTTATTTTGCATACTAGAAATTAATATTAAAATTTTTTATTTGGCTGATGGGTTAATGTTCTGACTCATAGGATATGGTTTGAATCCTGGTTCAGGTATGGAAGTTCATTTTTCTGAGTTTTCTTGTCCTTTCTTATGAGATGATTAATGAATGTCGCCCACCCTATAAAACAGGTTTGTGGTGGAGTGACATGACTAATGCTACTAGTAACGTCACTTGATTCACAAGTGTCCACCGGGTAACAAATAAACAGCAGATTCTAGCCTTGTTTTGGCAAAGGGTTAGGTTAGACACTCAGTGCCTACCATTAAAAAAATTATTTTTATCTTTCATTAAAGTATTTAGTAGATTTTTTATTTTTGCTACAGATTAATGTATTGCTAAGTCTTTCATAACTTTTAGAGTTTTTTCAGAAATTCTTTCACATAGAATAAGATGTAGTGATTTTGTTCCTCTATTGGGAGCAGTACATTTGTTGAGGTTAAAATAAATATTAAGATCTACAACAATACTTACTAAAATGGAACTAAAAAAAATACTTTCCTTCATTTATTTCATAAATAGGCAAATTATAAGATATGTTATATCATTCACATAGATAATTGAAGTCTTGACATTCCATCACATTTAGAGGTAAATACATTAGATTCCCGAGGAAGTATATGAAAAACGATCGATTATTCCCCACTTCAATGAATGTGAAAATACTAATTAATTTTGGGCATGTCAGTTTTTTTTCTCCAAAAAAAAAAAAAAAAAACTTTTTTTTTTTTTTTTTTTTTTTAACCAAAATGATCTTATTATCAAATATATTAAAAACATTGCTATTAATTAGTATATTTGTCAGTAAATTTTATATCTTCATTACATTACTGAAATGCTAAGTCTTTATTCATATTGTAAAGATATTTAATAAACAATTAAAATTATTTTAAAAAATTAAAAAGTATGCTTAACTGCATTGATGTATAAAAAATTACATTTTAATCATTACAGTACATAGGAAACAAACTTAAGAAATTATTACTACAATTAACAACTTAGTAACTTATTTCCAATATGTTTCTTAACAATAATTCAAAATTAAATTGTCTAAGTAAAAAAAAAAAAAAAAAAAAAAAAAAAAAAAAAACGACATACTAAATAGTTTAACTTATTTTCAAAAGAAAAACTTTTAATAATCTTAAAATAAATCAATTTCTTATAGATGCATTAATAAATGGATTTTAAATAAAATGAAAATTTAAAGTGTAAGAGAATTCATGTGAAACAATTAAAAAGTAAGTAAAATAAATTTTATTGCTGCCGTCTTAGTGATGAATACTGCAATAATAAACTTCTAGAACTATTTTATATCCTACTGAATACTAAGTTTTATGAATATAATGTACATTACAAATGGTCATAAAAATTTTAATAACACTTAACAAACATAAATATTTAATTTTACACATCTCCATTAAAAGTCTCAATATTTTAAAATTATAACATACAGTATATTAAAAGTATAACAAAACATTAAATGAGTTTTTAAACATAAAGACCAGTAAATATGGCCTGAACATTAACTTTTTGTTTTGGTTTAATCAACCATGTATCATCAGGAAGTCGATACAACTTTGAATCACAGTCTGATTCAATGTAATCAAAATCGCACAAATAGCCCTCATCATCAATTGCAGACTTGAGCGATTTTTTAAAATTGGTTTCTATTTCTTTAACGTTCAAGTTTGCAGAATTTATTTGTGCAAAATGTATACAGATACAACAATCAAATTTTACTTCTCCATTCTCATTTACATCTTCAAGAGTTATAGAAGACATATCTGGCAAATTCTTCTCCTTCAAAAATGATGTCACTTCGAAATGTTCTTGTAAGTTGGTTTGAAGTTCAAAAGAACTCATTAAGTCATACAAATTTTGAATTTCATCTCCATCTAAACTTTGACTCATAACTAGAGACTTCATTTCTTTGTTAACATCAACAATGCCAAAAACAGCAGATTTTGTTATCAAATATCCAAGTATGGATATAGTAAAGCACTTTCCATAATTAAGTTGAACCTATAAGTAAATAAAACATTAAGTAGAACTATATATAAATAAATTGGAAAATCATTTAAACTTCTGGAAAAAATAACAAAACTAGATTTTTTAGTTTAAAAAGGCAATTTACCATATTTTCCTGTATATAATACAGATTTTTTTTTTTTTAAAATTTCTAACGGCGGGCACCTTTGAGCAAGTAAGTACATTAGCACATTTGTCGCAACAAGGCCAGAAACTGCTATTCATTTTATCGTTACCCGGTGGGCACCTGTGAACCAAGTCACAGAGGTACGAGTAGCATCGTCCACGCCATACCAACACAAACCCATTTATAGGGCAAGCCACATTCATCCATCATCTGAAAAAAGGACACGAAACACAGAGAGAAAGAGAAAGCACATCCATACCCGAGCCGGGATTCAAATCCAGGTCCTCAAGATCTGTAGTCAATTACACTAACCACTAGACAGGCTGGGCAAAATAATCCACGGATTATGTGCCAAAAAAGTTCCGCATTTCGTTGCGGATGTTATATGACGCAGAAGAGAATCTGATTAAATAAAAAAATCTCCATCAGAAAACTTTTTTGTAAAGTTTTGAAAAATACTGTTTATGTATCATAAAATTAATAACAGGTGGTACCACAACAAACCCGAGTTGTTTAGGCTATAATCAACTGTCCAATTACTTTCAAAAACGAATTCAGTTCCTCGTAAAGATATTACAGTTGCAAGTTGCTAACGTCATTTCGCATTTTATCTTGACGGAGATGTTTTGATTTGAAAATATTAAAATTTGTATATGGTCATATGGAAGCGAACACTTTTAATTTACATAGCAGATTTTAAATTAAAAGCTATAGCGAAAGCAAATAAGAAAAAATAGCGACAAACGTGTTAATGTGAAGTGAAAAACAAAGCATGCACAATAAAAAAAAAATTGCCGCGGATTATGTGACACTGTTTTTCCTTCTACTCGAAAAATGGTTGTGCAACGATTGCATAAGAGGCTGTGCATTATATACAGGAAAATACGGCAATTTATTTTAATATGCAATTTATTTTATATTAATATACAATTTATTTTAATATAAAATAAAAATATTTATGATGCACCAAAAACACTAGAAATTTTTTAAAATAGAAAGCAAAGTTTTCAAACGAGATTCCATTTATCCTTCAATATATAGGTAAATAAAAAATATGAATAAATATAATATTTAAAACATTTTATCATATATAATATACCTTGATTCATACTAATTATTCAAAATAAAAAACTTTACTTAATTAGTGATAGATATAACTATTAAAATACAACAGTATTTATTAGTTTTATTCAAACAGTTTTAAATACTTTTTAAAATAAAAGGTCTCAATGTAGTGTATTGGAATCCTTTATTCTAAAGAGCCATAACTTTTTAAGTTAAAATATGTTAAAAGAAAATATGCACTCGAAAAGAAATAAGACAAATCATGTTCTAGGAACTAAATCTGTAACTATACATGGCAATGCATAAGAAATCCCTTTATATTGTTATAACAAACATTTTAGTTTATTTTAATAATTTACAAAACTTTTAAAGTCTAAAATGTTTTCAAACAGCAGACAACATCAAATATTCATGTATAATTCAAAATGATGGGTCAAAAAGACTATTAAAAAAAGAAAATTTACTTCAGCTAAATTAAGCAAGCTCAAGAGAAAATTGTTTTAAAAAGAGGTGCAATATAAGCTCAATATTTGATTACTTTCTGTAAACAGTCAACAGGTGACGCCAATTACCCAAATTATTTATTATATCCAATTTTGAAATCATCTACTACTATGAACTTAAATTTTCTGTAATTTATATATATATATATATTTATATATTGGACATGTAGAAATATATTTATATATTTTAGAAAAAACTTGGTGCTTACATCTTCAAGTTACTTATTGGATTTACACAGTGATCGTTTGCTTCATAATTATATTTATGGCTTAGCAGCCTATGGTCAGAAATAAATGGCCTAAGGAAGATTTCAAAGGTTACTATGGGTAATTCAATCTAGATATAGTAAGACAATTCCCAGTTCTAGTTTGAGCTACATACATTTTATATAGAAATATTTTATAAAGAAAAAATATTATATAGCAGAACTGATAAATAAACTACATTTTTTCCTAAGATTAAAAATTTGACTTTTCTGTTTATTTGAGAATGTTTATAAAAATGAAGTATTTGAAGAGAAATGCAAATGCTTTGTCTCTATATAATCCTTCCCATAAAAATCTCAATCAAAGCAGATTGAATTTTATTATTGAAACTAAAAGGAGGAAAAATAATTTTATTTTTAATATATTATAATTTAGTTTTAATATTAATAATCATTTTTAAATATAATGAATTATAGTAAAATTTCTCAATTTTTATTATGGATCTACATAAATTTTTTAATGCAATTGGAAAGGAAAGCCGAGATCTAAAAGTAAATAAATTAATTATTTTATCTCTGAGCTATACATTTATGCAGTTGGCTAAAGGTCAACTTATTCTTCCTTAATTATGAATAATTAATAATGCATGAATACATTATCAATGGTATTTCCAGTGTCAGATTTTAGAAGCATTTGAGCTAGACCTTTTTTCCCAGCCCTAGGATTTACTGATATACAGTTCAAGGAAATTAGTATATAGGTGGGGAGGGGGATTATATTCAAATATCCACATTACACCCCTATACCAATTATGTAATCTCTGGTTCATACCCCACCTAAAACTTTTCTCCATCTAAATAGGAAACATTTTTTTCTTTGTAAAAAGTGCTTTGGTATGGCTTATAAATTCAAATTCACTGATCAATTCCTTCAGTCTTTGCAAAGGAAACTGCCCCCAAACAACTATGGTAGATAGTACTGAAGCTCATTTCTAGATTTATTTTAGAGAAACAGTCTCAAGTCCAATTAAGAACAAGATTAGGAAATTAAATTTCATTTACACAAAAATAGGAATAAGTTAGCAAGCCATAAAATTTGTATTTACAAATAAATTGTGTCAAAGATTGATTCTAATACTGAGGCTCTTTTTTCGTGTCTCGATAATGGTACAAGGTTTACATTCCTTAGCAAGATTATCATTCCTTGTATACGACATATTCCAAGAAGAAATCTATCAATCTTGTGTGTAGTGGAATAAGCTTAGATTTTTTAGAGTTGAAAAAAAAAAATTGTAGTATCTGTAGTTATTTTTACGGTGAATAATCCAAAATATATACATTTGATAACAGTCACATAAAATATAAAATACATATTTGTTTTGTTGATGTTTAAATGAAAGAAATTACTTTTGAATACTGCATTGTTGGATATATTTTTCCTTTTATATTTTACTTATGTTTATTTTATATAAGTATGTTTGTCCCCATTGTCACACAAAAAACTCCACACAATAAATATCAATATTTGAACACCTTGTTTAATGAGGTTACTATTTTGCAATTCTAACAATTTATCTTAAAATTTTGCTATCCTTGACATGGTTAAAAAAATTTTTTTTAAACAAATTAATGAATTCTAAATTTGTTGATAGATGTTTGTTAATTCACTGATTAATAAAACTGTTAAAAATAGCACCATAAGCAAATCTTAGCACATATGCATAAATATTGACGAGTTCCACATCGTAATTAATGTTTATTACTAAAAATAAAATTCTTTGTTTCTTCAGACAGATAATAGAAAAAAATGGTAAACCCAAATCTAAACTTCTATGTCATACATTGTGGCCAATGAGTGTGAATTTAAAGGATAGATGAAAAGGGTAGTAGAATTGTTTTCCCTTTTTATTGGGAGGGGGGGGGAAGGTTGTAAAAGAAAAAATACATTCCACTAGCAGGAAAATGTATAACTGAAAAATAAAATAAATTTAATAATTCAATTTTATATATAATATTTGCAAAGCAAGTAAAACTTTAAAAAATGTATTTATTTAAATTTATAAAAAATTAAACTATTAATTCAATTAAAATTCTATTAAAAAAATCAGGAATGTCAGGACAATTCTGACCTCCGAATGCATTATTATTATAATTTTTTTTTCTCTTGCCTAAATTTCTATTACATCTCACTGTTAGTGAGATGCAATAGAAATTTATACCTATGTTCTTCCACATAAGCATAATTAAAATAAGAAAATACTACCTTAAATGATCACTTATTTTATTTAAATTAATTAAAAACCTTAGAAACCTGATTCACGATGTGTGTGTTCAGAAATAAACTCATTAAATTTTCAAATAATGTATTATCTGAGTCACTAGGTAATGTGTCTTCGTTGTTGGAGTCTTGTTTTTCATCAATAAAATTGCATTTTCTAAATGAGATTTTTACTGTAGTCTCTGAGGCACTTTCAATACCCAGTTGGAAATGTTGTCATATGATGAACATTTGTTTTTCAGTTTTGGTAAAACATTTTCTCCCATTGGGCATCCAGTGCCCCCATAATTTTCTAAATTTGGATTTAAATGATTTATTAATTCTGACATCTAAGGACTGTTTTATTTTCGAGTCCTCCAAGAATAATAGCAAGATGTGGATTTGCAGATGTGGTTTTCAAACATTCTCCTTTAAATGAGCTTTCATAGAGTCCATAATTAAAAATCTTTAGGATGAAAAAAGAATTTTTACATTTTTGCTAGATGCTGTGTAACTATGACACCAAAATTCCTTCATTCATATCCAGCCTTTCTTGTTTATTCTAATTTCAATACTTTAAGGAAAATTTTCTTTTAGAATCACCTTTCTTTTAAATATCAGTATCAGTGGTAATTTTAAATCATTTGTAGCATGTATACAACGATTGTAAATTAAGGTCTTTTATTCCCTTAGTATTTATAACACTTGTTCTTTGAACATTGACATTCCTAATAAGTAGTATATCAAAGAATAATGAAACTTCATCTATATTAAAAATTAAATTCGGAGTAAAATTGTTTTTTTGAATACCATCCTTGCAAAATTTATTGAAATCCTCAGATTTCTTTTGCTTGTCTTCAAGTAATTTTTGATTGAGCAAATAAATACAGCAAAGTTATTTCTTTACAGAAACCTGTAGCATCCCATGAGCCCACCAGAGAAGTTTTAATTATCCATATCTTGTAAAATAAGTTAAGATTTCATTTTGATATTTATCGTCAAGACTGAGTTCCCACATTTTCTCTTTAGCTCAATATCTATTTAATTCTTCCTCCATTTTAAAACAGCAAGGCAATAAGCTCTTTAACGCCAGTCACAGTTTTTAAAATTCAACTTTTTCTTTTTCCAGAATCAAATATTTGACTCCTTGATGTCACGAAATCTTGCAGCTTCCCTATTTCCTACTTTGGCAGCTATCTCTAACTTTTAGTTTAAACTCTGTCGGGTAATTTACATGCTTTAACTTAAGTATGACGAATATTTTCTAGACAAAACTGTTCAGATCATGACAAAATGCATACAAAAGAATTCAAATTCAATCAAGGGGAAAAACAACTCTCAAGAATTGAATTTATTCCATTTTTGAAAGAACTTCCAATTACACTCATGAACAAATTTGCCCTAGAACGGGACCTAGTTGGACAAAACTAGTTATAACTGCAATATGTAAAGCAAAGTAATATTAAGCAATGATTATTCAAAAAATGCATACAAATTTGAAACAAAATCAAATTGGGAAAAGAAGTTTTTACCTCATCAGATAAATAATACTTTTTCATTAAATATAATTTCTCAGTATATGCAGCAGGACAACATAGTCTTTTCCTGAAGTCAAAATAATTTCTGATATCATCTGTTACAAAAAAAAAAAAAAAAAACCACACATAATATATATTTTTATATGTAATGCTTTTACTTTAAATAGTATTACAGAAAACAATATCAAACTATATTTTATATGGTATTATTTAAATAATAAACTGATGTAGACAGTAGACATTTATACAATTAACAGTTTGAGTGCGGCGAAGCGTTATCGTGTTTCGCTTGTTACACGCCAAAAAAATGCGTGAAGCGTACGTTTAATTAACAAAACAAGATAAGTGCGATAGCGCTTCTCTTGTTTTGTTAATTAAATTACTACGCATTTCATTCTGCGCTTTTAGCATATATATATATATATATATAAGAAAATTCTTCAGCACTTAAACGGTTAATATAAGTAAATATAATAAAAGCAAACATGTATAAGTACATATGCATAGACACACACATACTGCATTTTCTTGTATATACTGCAATTTTACAACAATTTTTTCGTTGAATAATCCAAAATATATAATGCTAATAATTTGATATCACATAAAATAAAAAATAGACAATGATGAAACATATAAATTGTACAAAATAAAAATTTATTATGTTAAATAATCTGTTATATAAGGAGAGTCTTGAAAGCTTTTCGCACCCTCTGTAACTTATTTTACAGAACAAAAACAGCATTCCTCTTAAAATTTTGTCATAAATTTTTCTAAGGTAAAATAAATCTCAATTCATTAAAGAATCAGAAAAATTCAAGAAAATACTTTTACAGAGCAATCAAAGGATTATTATACAAAAAACTTATAGGATATAATAGTAAAGCTATTTCTGGACTTTTCAAAATTTTAACAGAAAAATTTCATTACAATAATTAAAACTATTACATGCATATTTTTGTAAAAAGCAGAGTACTACAATTGTAAAAATTCATCCTAAAGCTGAAACTTCACTACAATTCATGCATCTGGAAAGTATGACTTTGTTCCATATATTTATTAAGTTATTTTAAATAGCTTTGCTCTGCAAAGTGCTAAAAAAGAACAGAATCAAACTATTAAATTAATTTGTTCATATTTTATTTCATTATTAAAGCTGATAAAAGAAATTGATTACTTAATACAGGATTGCTATATATATATATATATATATATATATATATATATATATACACACACACACACTACTGGCCATTAAAATTGCTACACTAAGAAGGCGACATGCTACAGACATGAAATTTATACGAAAGGAAGAAGGTGCTGTGATATGCAAATGATTAGCTTTTCAGCGCATTCACACAAAGCAGGCGCCAGTAGCGACACCTACATTGTGTTTAAATGAGGAAATTGTTCCGTTTTTGTTCGTTTCAGGAAATTGTTCATTGGTCGAGATACAATGACTGTTAGCAGAATATGGAATCGATGGGTTCAGGACGGTAATACGGAACGCCATGCGGGATCTCAACGGCCACCTATCACTAGCAGCCAAGAAGACAGCCATATTATCCGCATGGCCGTAATGGATCGTGCAACTACGTCAAGAGCCGTGAATCAAGAAACGGGGTCGTTTGGAAGACAACAAGTGTCTGCACAAACAGTTCGATGACATTTGCAGCAGCATGGTCTCTCAGCTTGGAAACCATGGCTGCGGCATCCCTTGACGCTGCGTCATAGACAAGAGCGCCTTCAATGGTGTGATCAACGACGAACCTGGGCGCACGAATGGCGATACGTCATCTTTTCAAATGAATCCAGGTTCTGTGTACAGCATCATGATGGTCGCATCCGTGTTTGGCGGCATCATGGTAACGCACACTGGCAGCGTACATTCGTCATCGTCATACTGGCCCATCACCTAGCGTGATGGTATGGGGTGCCATTGGATACACTTCTCAGTCACCTCTTGTTCGTATTGATGGTGCTTTGAACAGTGCACGTTACATTTCTGGTGTGTTACGACCCGTGGCTCTACCCTTTATTCGAGCCTTGCGAAACCCTACGTTTCAGCAGGATAATGCCCGACCGCATGTTGCCGATATTGTACAGACCTTCCTTGATACGGAATATGTTCGGCTGTTGCCCTGGCCGGCACGTTCTTCAGATCTTTCACCAATAGAAAACGTCTGGTCAATGGTTGCCGAGCGACTGGCTCGTCACCAACCGCCAGTCACTAGGGTTGATGAACTGTGGCATCGTGTTGAAGCTGCATGGGCATCTGTACCTGTACACGCAATCCAATCTCTGTTTGACTCAATGCCCAGGCGTATAACTACTGTTATTACTGCCAGAGGTGGTTGTTCTGGGTACTGATTTCTCAGGATCTATCCAGCCAAATTTTCTGAAAATTTAATCACTTGTTATTTTTAGTATAATATATTTGTCCAATAAATATCATTTTGTTATCTGCATTTCTTCCTGGTGTAGCAATTTTTATGGGCAGTAGTGTATATTAAATTGCATGTTACATAAAAATTGTTGCGACTTATTTTTTCTTGTTTTAACAAAAAGAACGTAAGATAATGTTTTAAAATTATTGCATCATAAAGCTTACACAAGGATATAAAAAAGTAAATTTTTAATTAAATCAAGTATTATTTCCTTTTGAATTTAAAATTTCTTTCACATTATATATTCATCATTATTCTATAGGAATGCATAGAGTATTTATTAATGATATTTTAAGAAAGTAATAATGATGCTTATATTTTTAAACTACAATCAAGTGATGAGAGAAATACTTGAGTTAGATCCTTCCAATCAATTATAGTACTAACCAATGTGAAGGCATATTTATTACAATAGATTTTTTCTAGCTCATAATTGGACATATTAATTTACGGCCACTAGAATAATACAAAAAGTCTGTTGGGACACCATCTAAAACAGGTTTCACATCAAATTACAACTTAAAATATTTAATGCAAAGGCATTCAATCAATATCAATTTAGTTGAACTTTAGTACACTTAACTTTATAGAATTTTTTTTTTTTATTTCATAACTCAATAAGTACCTTTACAAAACTTATTTGGCTGATTCAGCCCAATCCATTAGAGCATTCTTCTCATTACTGGAAGGTAATTAGTGAGTTCCAAAGCTGTCTTAACTGAACCTCTTTTGTATTCACTAAAGGTAGCTAATGCATGTTAAATAGATCATGTTGCAATGTCATGCAAGTGAAATGGCAACTCTGGGGGTGGCAGGTCATGTATTGGGAATATTTTGCTTTGTAACTGGTTTTAAATTGTGAAAAGTCTCACTGCTTTCACCTAATTGATACAGCCCCAAATGTGGTCTAGGTATTAGTTTGATTTGTTACTCAACATAAACTTTTTGCATATGAGGGCTAATCAGATCGAGACCTATGGTTTACATTAGATTCTGAACCACAACAAACAACCAAGACCAAGATGGGATTCAGACCAATGAACTTTTAAATTGAAGACAAGAGCGTTAACCATTCAACAATCAGCTTAGCCTGGGCTTGGTACAGGGAAGTATGCTGGTGCACAAATACAAAAACTGTGTTTTCCTGCATATAATTTGTTAAAAAATTCTGAATTTCAACATATTATATGCCATTATAAATAATCTGATAAAAAACAATCTCCATGAGAAGAGCTTATAATGAAATTTAGAAAGAAATGCTGTTTATGTTTCATAAAATATAATTACAGATACTGCTTCAACTCAATTGAATTATGTACATTTCAGCTGTCATCAATTTTGTCCAATTACATTCAAGAATGAATTGTTCCTCGGAAAGATATAGCAATTACTATTGGCTATCGTCATTTCCCATTTTGTCTTAACTTTAGATGCTTTGTTCTGAAAATATCCAAGTTCATATTTCATCAGGTGCTGGCGAAAACATATGTTACACAGCAAATTTTAAACTAAGAACTATAGAGAAGGCAAATTAAAAAAATGGTAACAAACATATTAATATAAAATGAAAATCAAAGTTTTCAGGATCCAAAAGAAAAAATGCATTCAGTCTGCTGTTCGAAAATAAAATAATCCAATACTTTCATTTAATTAGTTGTAATTTTTTTTTTACAGTATGTCAAACCTCATTTTAAAAGTTATTAAAAACTAAATATTATAAGAAAAGTTTTCTTAGAATCTCTCCAGAAATATAGTTCTTGATGGTCACACTGGTGCTTTTATCTCAATTTACAGCATTTAGCAATGCAGTGGATTCAAATAGGATCCAATCAGTTTTGCATAATAAATGTTTTCTCTGTAAATTTATTATATTTTTGACTAGAGTAAAAAATTTGCTGTGTATTATATGCAACTAATTTATGGATAATATAACTTTTTTTTCCTCTTTTACTTAAAAAAAAAAAAAAAAAAAGTTTATGTATAATTTTTTACAGTAAAAGTTACAAAGGCAGATAATATCTAGCTGTAGATGATATACAGAGAAATACAGTAAATCATATTAACAACTTCAAATATTTAAAGAATTTTCAATTCAATTCAGTTTTTTTCTTAATTTAAAAGCAATATTAAATGTTAAATAAATAATCATCAGGATTGAACTACAGCTATGTGTAAATGAAAAATTATTAAATATCAAAATTACCACCATCATAAACATCAAAAACTCTACAAAATTTTCCATCACTAAGTAGAGACTCCAATAACTGAAACGTATGATGTAGAATGCGTAATGAATCAGTTGGAGATAAAAACCAGCCAGTGAAAACTGGTAATACATCTTGCCATTGTTGAAGTCGTCTATAAAAGTATTTAATATCTAATCCATCAGTATTATTCAATGCAAGTGCCTAAAATGATGCAAAAATTTAATGCAATGTTATCAAGTTGTTAATAAAAACGAATATGGATAAAAATTTATATGAATATATATCAACAATAACTTAATATAATTTAAGTTTAGGTAAATATAAATAATACCTTTAATATAATGACTTATCACAAAATCTAATTAACTTAATAAATTTTTTTAAATATATCACAATT
>JAPDSC010071533.1:0-13259 GCA_026290005.1 Latrodectus geometricus
AGAAACTTTCATAGACTTCACGGCAAGCGGCGAAACCAAAAGACAATATAGTAATAAATCACTCTTTGAATTTTGGACAGGAGTGGATGATGAGTTTTCTGCACTAAAAACAAGGGCATTTCACATTCTACTACCATTTTCAACATCTTACCTTTGTGAAACTGGATTTTCTGCGGTGGCTTCTTTGAAGACAAAATATAGATCTCAGCCAAATGTAGAAAAAAAACTGAGAGTGTCTATTTCCAATATTAAATCCTTCTTCGAAAAACTGCTCTGAAAGACAGGCCCAAGGAAGTCACTAATAATTATTAAATTTGTTTTTAATTACTAAGTTGTTTTAATTTAATAAGTTAATTATTAAATATGTCGAAATGTATTTTGTTTTGTATGTGTGTGTATTCTTTTCTTTCAGTCACTTAACCAATTTTTTTAAATAACATTTTCTCTTGGATATGCTCGTGCCCCCCATTAGTGTGTTCGCGCCCCCCTAGGGGGTCGCGCCCCTCAGATTGAGAATCACTGTTCTACAGTAACTGTATTTGGTGACAATAAATATTCAATTTTTCAAATATTTTCTATTAGATGTAGAATTAAACAATTTATGTAAATGCATGTTATATTATTAAAAAATTATTTAAGAAGAATTAGACACATATAATATAATAATATCCATTTCTTCCTGAGCTTGGAATAAGTTTCGAAAACAAAATAATATAAACCATTATATCATAACACAGAATATAATGTATCTTTAAAATATACAAGTCATTTATTATTTTCCTGCTCACCATTTCAATAATTATACAGAATTCCCATTATTAACAATATCTATATAAAGTTTTTATTTTATTTGCCCATCAAATATATGTTATGTGTTGAATTGAGAACAGCTGCGTGGTATGGGGGGAAACTTATATTAGCATATATATATCTGCTTAACGTAAATTAAAACTATGATTCGTTTCAAAATCTCGGTTTGAACGGTTGTAATCAATTTAAACCTTAATTCACAATGTCTTGTACTCCTTATAAACTCCTTTATCCTGAGATATAATTAATTTAAACTATGTTATATTCCACACCAGAACATTTTTTACAGCAAGAACAATAGCGTGTGATTCTTTTTTTTTTTTTTTTTTTTTTTTTTTTTTAGTTAAAATTGTCATTTATACTAAATTGTGCGAGTAGAAAAAAATATCAGAAATCCTGTTTCTTATATTCCCACAAAAATTCTATTTTTTAAAAAAATATGTACTAACATTTATTTGATTTTGTAAATTATTTCTGCTCATTGTCATAGCATCTACTTAGCTTTTCCCATAATCTGTGGACTGGAAATCATTAAAACGCAGATGAAAGGACAGGAAGTGTTCATTACATTATTCATTTTGTTTTTAGCTATCTGTAATGTGACTTCATTTCTTGATGCAAGACAACTTATTAAATAAAGCTAGGAAGTGAAATATCAATAAATCTTGATCAACAGAAAACCTCTTACTCCTGTATTCCTGCTCATGATTCTGGTAGTGGACTTCGTGATTCCATTGCTTTAAAGAATTCCAGGATTGACCAGATTGCATATTCTAGGTTTGCTAATAGCCATCTTCGTGGCCATAAATTTCACGGCAAACGTAAGCTCTATCATGCCTGTTGTAAATGCGGAGTGAAATATGCTTTCCCTGACATTTTCCTTAGTGTCTTGGATTTACTAAGAAGGGTTACATTCCAAATCCCCTGCTGTGTCTTTCTGAATTTTTCTTGCAGATTTCAATTGCGCTAACATTTTGATATCATACTTGATAATTTATTGGGTTGTAAAAAGTAATTTCTGCAAAGCTATCTGTTTGTTTAATTCTCAAAATTGCTTTCTTACCAACCCAAAATGCATTACGATTCCATTATAATTTTGACATCATGCACAGTAGGCAACTTAAGGACTTAAAGGCTATTCAGAGATATCTTAACGTAAATTGAGACACAAAGTGAACACAACGGGATAAAGACATCTTTATACACTTCTCGCCACCAAAATTGCAACACCAAGAAAGACAAGAGATATCACAGCAAAATTTATTTTATAGATAACATGTGGACCAAGTATCAAATGAGTAAATTTATAGGCTTCTGGGAAGTGGGGTTCCTGCCAATATCAGTATCCACAGTAGACGCCATAGTTGGAGATCACGAATGTCACACGCATCAACATTGATTCAAAGAGACTTTGGATGTGTTTTTGGGGTGCAACTGACCAACCGGCTTCCACACGTTGCCAAAGTTGATCTGGTATGGCAGCTGGTGATATAATCTGAGTCAATCGTTGAGCAACCATGGACCATATGTTTTCCATCGGGAAAAGATCTATCGGAGAGCGAGCCGGTCAGGGAAGCAATTCAATCTGACGATTGATAAAGAACACTTAGACAGTGCGTGCTACAGCAATATTTCAATAGATTATTGCGTGTGGTCGTTCATTAATCTGTTGAAATATGTCTGTGAGCAAGCCCTGAAAGTAAGAAAAGACAATTCACTCCAACACCTCGGAGATATAGTGCTGACTCCTTAAAGTTCCAGCAACGTGTGCTAGAGAAGTACGAGAGTGATATCCAATACCACCCATACCATACCATAAATACCCGGTGCAGGGCAAGTGTGGAGGTACATGACGCAGTTGTACAGCATCATCTCTCTAAAGTGTCTCCAGACTAGAATGTGACCATCGTGGTGTTCCAGACAGAAGCGTGACACATTAGTAATGTTAATTTTATTCCATTCTGCTACCCATATCCATCTTTCGTCTCACCATTGGTGGCGGAAACATCTGTGACTCTGCATCAAGAATAGATGAAGCAATGGACGTCTTGCGAACAGACCACTCTGCTGTAAACGGAGTCGAATGGCCCTTTAACATCCAACCATCATAAATCCGAATTACAGTTGTTTGGTTTTGTCCAACACGACTGCCGATTTCTCAGATAGATAATCCACAATCTCTGGAATCCTTCCTCTATTGAACACAGATTCTTCATCAAAAATGATCCCATTTTTTTCGAGGCATAATTGATCGCTTTTTTCGAAACAACCATAAGAAAAAGACAATTGTCGAAATCTCCAACCCTTAAATAGCGCTTTGAAGAGGCGCCATAGGTGCGCGTGATGTGCATCTGAGCTGAAATTCTAATCATTTGCATATCTCATTGCCTCTAATGCATAGTGTAAATTTCATGCTTTTTGCATGCTTTCTTCAGGGTGTTCCATTCAGGTTAGCCAGAAGTGTAGATGGTAAATCACATTCACGTGTTGTAGGTTAAAAGCTTAAAAAAATTCCAAGCACCCAACCTTACAGACTTACATGCAGAAGTCAAAAGTCTAACGTCAATCTTCCATTGTTCAACAGTGGCTGTGATCAACAAACCTGGGACATAATGCTCTAAGGAGTGGTGTTTTACTGCTGTGCCAAAATATGCATCCTTGAACTAAGTATGCAATTTTCTGAGTTGCATAAGTAGTGTGATTATGAGAGAGCTGGCGCAGTGACCTGTAGGCCATAAGCCCGCCCCATTAAATTTCCAGCCCACTTTTAAGAGCAATGGTGTGAACGCCACCCATAAAATCTCCACCCACTTTTAGAAAACAATGGCCTCCAACCCCTCCATTAAATTTCCACCCACTTTTAAAAACAATGGTGTGAAAGCCACCCATTAAATTCTAACCCCTTTTCAAAAAACAATGGTCCCTAACCCCTCCATTAAATTTCCACACCCTTTTAGAAACAATGGTTGCATCCATTCCACTTTTAAAATCAATTTTTTAACCGCACCCACTGGTATAAGAAAACTCCGCCCTCTTTTATAAAAGTACGAATTCTATAGAACCCAATTTAAAAAAGCTCTTAAAAATTATCTGAAAAGTCGCTGAGACGGCAGGGTACCCCCTTACGAGAGCACCCCCTTTTTGTGTGGCACTCACTTTTACTTCGCAGCGTTAAAAAAATCTTGAAAAAAATAGCAAAACGGCCCACCAGGTCAGTGATACCAGAAGTCCAGTTCCAACAGCTGTTTACGAATTCTAGAACCGGAATTCCGGTATCACTGACCCGGCAACGGGGCCTCAACTTATACATATTAAGGACAACACAAGACAACACAAACACAACATCTAAATGGACATAGAGACCACAAGTCTCAACCCACCACGGATGTTTCGCTCCGTGGTTGATCCATAAGTGAGCTTAACGCAAATAGCATAACACTATTCGCGAAAGCTGCTACCAAGCCGAGGCTGGGGATCGAAACCGCGATCTCACGGTTGCTAAGCTTAGACTTTGCCACGGAGCTACTGGGTACCCGACAGAGAGAGAACATCTAATTAATATATACATGTCACCGAAGTCAAAAAGACGCTAAAATATAGCTTTAAACAAGTCCTTTCTCTTTTAGAATGTGAAAAATCTTTAAAATATCAAAAACTGCAATTTATCTGATCGAAAAATATCGTCAAAAACACTTCAGAAATTAAAACGAAAAGAGGCGAAAAATTTTCAATACCAGATTCCGAGTCCAGTTCGTGCTGCCATCCAGTGATAGTTAGAATTAAAATCTCTTACGTCAGTTGGTTTTTTTTTTTAACTATTGACGTAACAGGAAAAAGAAAAGAAAACACGTTTCTCTTTCGAGCTCTCTTTTTCAAGGCCGCAGCTGATCTCATTTTCGAACCGCTTCCTCTTTTTATTCATTTAAAGAAAACTCGTTAGTATATAAATAAACAGAAATGGAAAATATATACGACTTATTCGATGAGATGAAAGCACTCTACGGGGATGTGAACTATAGAATGACTAGTTTAGCAAGAGTATGTCAAAAGTTATTCTTATGCATAGAAGAAGAAGAAACTTATAAATATCAAGAAATTCATTCCTTAATTTTAAAATATGTTATTCAAATGCATCAAATATTGCATGAAGAGAAGAACAAAAATGTTCGGAAAATGGGGTGTGATATTTTATCTAAACTGAACAAACTGCTTTAGATTTTAATGATTTTTAAACCATTAAAATCACTGTTCGAATTGAAACATTTGCGCTGGTTGAGACTTCCCGACATCTTTACTTCCTAAATACACAAAGAAAAGAGGTTTCAAATCATTGAGTTTTAAATAATCTGACGCCATTTTATCACATCTTTGCGGTAAAGATACAAGACAATTAGCCAATTCTACAACTATTCTATTTCCATACCTTGTGGTTATCAGTTTAATTTCAGTAACAGGATATTTTTCATGGATGTTGAGTTCTCTCATTTTCTTGAAAGCCTTTCTTTCTGCTCCATCTTCAAATGAACTGAGTGCGTTTAATTTATTTAACAATTCCATTTTGCGTTTATTATATAAGAAAAAATTTTCATTTCTTTAAATGCGAAAAATTAGGTACTTATCTACACTCATAGCTTTGATTTGTCTCTTTTTTAATGATTCTATCTCCTCTGTATTCAATGTACCTGTAGGTATGTGAATAAGTGACCCATTCTCTAAACGAATTAAAATTTTATCAGTGTGGACTGCAACTTCAGAAATCAGGTATTCCCGGTCCAGTTCTTTATAAGTTCTAATATGTAAAGAATTAAGTTTTTCCATTTATTTATGGAGCTAAAAAAATTCTAACTTTTCGATGTGTAAATAGGGTTTTAACTTACATTGTCCTCCTGTCAGTACTGATAAAGTTAAAACATCATTCTGTTTCCCATACACAAATAAAATGATTGATTCTTCATTGACACGTATTTCCTTATCGAGAAGGACCTCTTTACCTTTCTCTAATCGTATCTTTGGTTTCTCATTCATGTTATCACAGGCTAAGAAAATTGTTACCTTCATATACATATCATGCGGTAGTTTTAAGTTTGAGTCCAAAAGCTTTGAAGTAAATGTATTGAACGGGAAAGTTTTGAAACCATTACCTATAAACTCTACTCCTCGATCTGTGGAAGCACAGAATGTCTTAGTATCAACATAGTATTTATTAGCACAATCTGTATCATATTGAGGTCTTTTCACACCTGAAATTCTTTGGTTGTGAGCATAATAATTTTTATTAATTTTATTCCATAGAATGCAGTAATAATCAAGATATTTCTTAGTAACAACATCGTTTGCATTTACAGGTTCCTTCACATTTGACACTATTTTATTGTTAGCATCATAATGATCGTCTTTTAAAATCAAAGCATTAGTATCAACATAATGTTTATTAACACTATCGTGACTAGCGCTCGGATCCGCAAGATGCGCGATTGATCTATTTTTGGCATTATAAGCCTCTCCATGGAGTGTTAAAGCATTATTTTCAAAATATCGCCTATTCACAGCATTTTTCTCAGACTCTGGATCCTTTATATTATTTATCGTTTTACCTTTCGCATCAAAATTTCCTTGAGGTGAGTGCAGTAAACTTTTGCTTTCCAACAGATCAACCACTGTATCTACATAATCCCTAGTTGCAGAATCGGACTGCTCAACCGGATTTGAAAGATTGCTAATTCTTTTTCCTTTTGCATCGTACTGCTGATCATTTTCCGAAACAATTAAGCTTTTGTTGGACAAATCTCGAATGGATGACCTCAGATTCTTCCTGCATCTGTCTACGTAATATTTTGTTGTGACGTCATTATTTTCAGTAGGTTCTCCAGCATTCCTCAATATCTTTTCTTCCATATCGTAATTACCATCGTGTGTCAGTTTAAACCCTATTCCTGGAATACCAGGAGGTCCTTCTTTAAGTTCTTCCTCAAAAAGTGGATAATATGCTGTCATTTCTTTATTTTAATACAATTAATTTCAATAGTCTTCCGACTATTAAAATTAAAATACGAGACTACATTTATAACTTTAATGTTTTGATCATGGTGATATCTTGGTTCTTTATGTTCAAGTAACATTTCTTGCGCTCTCGTAAGATGAAGTAGAAAACATAGTTTTTGGTGGTGTTGTTCCTCAACCTCCAGTTGAACTCTATAGTCAGGTTGTTCGTGTCTGTATAATTTTCGTGGTGAGCTAGATTGAAGCAAATGATTGGGTATAATTTACCGAAATTGGAATAATTGACCATGCATCCCGTTTCTGAATTAATGGTGTTGAGTCCAGCTTCCAAAAGAGCTGTGTACAGCCGATTGTAATCACCTTTCTCAAAATCCATCATGTAACTTACAGTTGGAACCCTTACATTATTAACCATCAGCCAACATTCCGTCATATCTAAGTTGTCGAATAACATGTTGTTATGTTTTGCATTTTCATATCTTTCAGTGTATTGTGGTATGACGTACAAGGATAATACTTCATCTGAAGTAGCATTTATGGAGTAAGACCCGCTTGAATTCTTTAAGAAAATATTCGACTTGACAATGCTGTGTTGGTTCCAGTTTATTTCCACAGGCTTATCCGATAACCTTAGTTCGTTAAATTTTGCAGCAGCTGAATTCTTAAATCTAACATAAGGAAGCCAAAGTGATAAATCTTCCACTACTACCTTGTAGTCCTTATTTTGCTCATCTGTATACATCATATTCTGACTGTGATTTCTTTGAAACTCAAACTTGACTTGGAACCCTGTGATGACCTTTTTGTATTCATTGAAGAAATCAAATACGTATTTTAAGGGTATCCATATAGTAACAATTTTGCTATTTTGAGTAAGTTTGCATCGTTCTTTGAATCCTTGATTAAACTCGTCGTTCGTTCCTAATTTTTCAAAAAATTCAGTTATTTTAGTTGCGTCTACCAAAGTCCCATCATACTTCAAGGGTTTTCTGTCCGCTGTATCTGACGTATCTACGTAGAAGAGCATATTGGTAGCTTCCGAAGTAGAATAGTCCGGAGTGAAGTGAATTAGACCTAACACATGTCGCATGAGAGCAGAATAATTAATGTTGGTTTCGATTTCAGTGTTCCCTAATGTAAACCTGTTAGCGTTTATTAAACCTCCTCCATTCACGAGAGCTACATTATCATCCGCTATTGCAGTTCCATTACTGTTAACAATTTTTAGCTTTTGCTGTAAATATCCGTTAGAATATAAGATATTGGAGTTAGTGTCTTGTATAAAGAAATGGTAAGTGGCATTCTCAGTAGAACTATCGCTATTTTCATGCCTCACTTCTCTATACTCGAGACTTTCGATGTCATCATCGTAATAATAATCGGTGTTGTTTAAATCAAATATTTTATTCATTTCGTTCATTTATTATAAAAACAATTTTTTTTTGTTACTCTTGAGACACTTCTTAATTTAATAGCTATTCTGCTATTAAATCAAATCTAAAGAAACTTCAGTCCAGCACCATGTTTTTTCTTCTTTGAGAATATCTCATTCAACTTATCATGGACAAACTGTTTGGCTTTACCTTCTAATGCACTTGGCTGCATTAACATAAGGGCATCTGAAAAGAACCCTCTCCCTTGTATCTTCTTACTCTTCCTTTGAAGTCTATGTTTATTCATTTCTTTATTTAGAGGGCAATAAAATTGTATTGCACTTCTTGCTTATTGAGGGGAATTAAATCACCTCTATGATTCGTTATTCTCATTCTGATTCTGTGAACACTCTCCATCCGAACAGGAAAGAACAGAGGTTTTTCAAATGACTTTATGATTTGACTGCCTGGACGATTAACATTCGTAAAGGAATAGATTACGTTGGAGGAGTGAAAGCCGTTTATGTAGGCTCCCTCCGCGACATCGCAATGTATATAAATGTTATCATTCCCACCAGATAAGTCGGCAATATACTTTCCAATTTGTTCAGACTCTTCATATATTGCAGGTTTGAACCCTAATAGTTTATGCAGGCTCTTGCATTTTGTTAAATCGATCTTATACCCGTCTTTTAACTTGATGGCTATTCTTTGCCGTTCCTCGACTATACCAAATAGAATTGGCGGATCGTCCCCAAAAAATTTCAGCATGTAACGGTTCAACCCCTTAACAGTATAATTTCCATCCGGTAGAGACAGCTCAAACCACTGATGGCCATCATAATATGAAAAGGTCTCATCTTTGATATTATCCCAAGAAACGTACATTGAAAAGGACTGAAGAGCAATCTGCTTAAACCTAAATGGTCTGGAATATTCAATTGTAAAGTCTTCTGACTTTTCAGAGTTTTTCGAATCTAATATTAATAACACCATTTATTTATAGAGAACATTTATTTCATTATGGTCACTAGGTTCTTGGGTAAAAGAATACAAGACATCTTCAACAGACTTACCATTGTTTCTTTCACTAATATATTTCATACAAAAGTAACCACATTTGACAGAGGCAGGGTGTTGTAAAAAGCTTGAGTTATAACCTACTTTTTTTCCGGAACTTTGCAGATATTTCTTAATACTCGTAGGAATTTTGTAAACATGTTCGCCAAAAGGATCAAAGAACTCCACGAAATTGTTATTAGGGTCGTTATAGTAACATACCCAGTGTGTACCAGGTCCTGTTGCTATGTCCAAATTAATAATGCCGTTCTCCAAGCGCCTCATCTTTTTAGGTAACAGATCCGAAGTGAAGACACCCCTAAACCCTTTTTCTTGCTTCATATTGTCTTCAATTACTTCGTTGGATATTCCCAGTTTTGATAGACTCCCTTTCCACGGGGTTTTTTTTGAGCACAACCCGATCCGGAAATTTTATCCAAAGCTTTCTTTGCTCCCCATCCAGCTGCCCCACTTGCGGCACCTAAAGCCAACGCCTTAGCTCCGGCAATTAATGCAGGTAAAAATGGAGCTAGAAAGGGTAGAAAGCCACCTGTTTTCTTGAGTTGTGTCTTGCTAATAGTAATTCTCTTTCCCTTCCCGATTTGAGCTATTTGTGTTGGAGTTAAGTACATGTCATAGTTAGAAGGTTTTGTCCTATCTATTTGTAGAGAAACTTCTTCTCCTTTCTGATATCCAGATTTTAATTTGGCAATCTGATGATCGCTTAAGTGTATTTTGGTTTTGACGTAGTTACTCATTTATTTAATAAGAAATTTTTATAGTATTCTTTTACTTGCTCGTTGGTTAGAGTTCCTTCTCTTAATAACGCATCCAGTAAATCAACGACTTGAGTGTGCAATTTTTTACTCTTGGATCCATTACATATTTTATCGGTGAATCTAGCCAAAATTTCCAGTTTATCTTCCACTCCTTTACCGAGGTATATTTCTTTTCTTTGTAGGTCCCTCAACCGCTCTCGATAATCCTCTAAGGTAATCATATGTTCTCTTAAATAATCAGCTTTAGTTAATAGTTTATCTTCTCTTTCTTCATCCTTTTTGGTCATTCGAGCAATCTGACTCATAACGTTTCCTTTTTGACGAGCCAATTTTAAGTAAGTACTCTTTACTCTATTGATAACTTCCTGCAAAGCATCCTTGGACTCATTGTACAACTTTGAGGGACTTGGAAAATTATTTTTCTCTAAATACTCTACATCCAAATCTTTATCAAAATAGAAGATATTTGGAGTCTCTGGAGTCGCTGGAGGCGGTTCAATCGCAAGAGGAATCTTATCAACAGCATCTTTTATAGCCGTAAAATGTTCCTTTCTAGTAACATCTTGCTGTTGAAGTTTCTCGGTCACAGGCTGGTGAAATTCAGACAACGTTCTCTGCAGACCTAATTTTTGTTCAAGATTTTGTTCGTTGTTCTTTCTAATCTCCGCCTGAATCTTAAACACTTTCAAGTCATTCTTAACTTCTTCTCTTAGCCTCTTATTTCGCTCTTTTTGTAAAGCATTCATTTATTAGTAAGCAAATTATTTTTTACTGGAAGCAAATAGGGTTTTACTGGAAGCAAACTATTTTTTACTTGAAGCAAAAAAGTTTCACATTAAATAAAGATGATTCCAATTGAAGATTATACCGAACCAGAAGAATTAGCTGATGCAAATCAACATTATTTATTACCGAAGCACCCTTTCAGACTTTTGATCGCTGGCGCTTCAGGCACAGGCAAAACGAATTTATTACTGAATTTCATTTATGATTACCTTGAGTTTGATAACTTGTTCATTTGTGCTAAAGACATGTTTGAACCCAAGTACACTAAGCTCAAAGAAAAGTACACAATGTTTGATGGTGTGGATATTAAAGATATATTAGCAAAGTATCCCAAAAAGAAGAAAAAAATTATGCTCGAGTTATTTGATAAATACGGCAAGAAAGGAACCTTATTTTCCTCGGATACAAAAGACTTTATAACAGTGGACGATCTGGACCCATCTTGTAAAAATGTCGTTGTCTTTGATGACTGTGTGACAGACAAAGACCAGAAGAGTATCGAAGATTTCTTCATCCGAGGTAGGAAGAAGAATGCCTCAATCATTTACCTCTCTCAATCCTATTACAGAACGCCTATTGTTATTAGGAGAAATTGCAACTACTTGATATTTTTTAACCTCCAACAGAGGGAGATTCAACAGATCATAAGGGAGGTAGATGGCAATCTAACGAAAGAAGAGTTCAATCGATTGTACAAAAAGTGCATGCAACAACCATATGATTTTTTTATGCTTGATTTAGTGAATCCGGCCTTGAGATATCGGAAAAAATATTTCATCCCTATAAATAAAGATGGAAGAATACTTACGGAAGAAAATTTACGTGTATAGAAAGAGTTACCACCATTATCATAAGATAAAGATTTCACTATCCATTACAAAGTTCCTTTGCAGTTCATTGGGCTTATCCGCTTTTGCGATGGTACCCTTAGCCGCTCTGAGCTTAAGTGCTGGTATAGTCGAAGTTATCGAAAAGTCCATGAATATCGTCGAAAGGAATGAAGAGTATAAGCAGTCTTACAAGTTTTATAAGCAACTGCTGAATTCATTCAAATCAAACACATTATCAGAAGAAGAGGTGTACAGCAGAGAGGATGATTTCATCAATAATTCAGTCTACTTACCCAGAGAAAAATACATGAAACAAACCCAACTGAATGGCTATGAGTATGTGAGTAAATAATTTTTTACATATAAATAAATGAAGAAAGGAAAAGGAGTTATAAACTCTGCAATCAATAATTTACCGTTTGAAATGCATCTACCTGGTCACCAATTTACAGGGCCAGGAACTCAATTGCTCAAAGGTAAAACTAGACTAAACCCTGATTTAACATATAAAGAATGGAGTAAGCCCATTAATAGAGTCGATGAAGCTGCATATAAACATGATGTGTGTTATCTAAAAAACAAAGACACCGAAACAAGAAACAAGGTGTGTGACACAAACATGATAAAAGAACTTGAAGATATTCCCAATCCAACTCTCCGGGAAAGGCTAGATAGAGCTGTTGTGAAGCCAATTATCAAAGCAAAGAAGACATTTGGAATGGGTTCAAAAATATACTGCTTAAAATGTAAAACTCACACCGAGACTAAAAACGTGCAGCACACTACCTCAAAAAATGGCAGACCTATGATGAAAGGAATCTGCATGGATTGTGGCTCTAAAAAGAGTCGTTTTTTACCGTTAAAGGGGTAACTGAGGACCCCGAAAAAGTTTATTACGATCCGGAGACTGGATATTGCGGTATAAACGAACTCAGTAGAAAAACAGGTTTAAGTCGAAAAAAAGTCTCAGATTTCTTACATCAACAAGATGTGTACACAAAACACAAACCACTCATCAGTAAGTTTAAAAGAAGGAGAACTTATGTCTCACACATTGATGATCAATGGCAAGCAGATTTAATGTTTGTCTATAAATTTGCGAGGAGTAAGCATAATGATGGAACTAAATATCTACTAACAGTTATTGACTGCTTCAGTAAATATGCATGGGCCATTCCTATTAAAGACAAATCATCAAGCGAGGTGACTCAAGCATTTAAAAAGATCTTCAAAGAGCGGGTTCCGGAAAGGATTCAGACGGATAAAGGCCTGGAATTCGTTGGCCATACCACTCAAGAGCTATTTAAAGAGAAAAATATCCAATGGTTCACAACAGAAAATGTTGAGATAAAAGCGGCAATGATTGAAAGGTTTAACCTCACGCTAGGCAATAAAATAAAGCTCTACTTATGTCAAAATAACACTGAAAGATATATAGACGCACTAGATCAATTAGTGAAGAATTACAACAACTCATACCACAGAAGCATAAAGATGACGCCTGTGGAAGCCAGTCTGGATGAAAAGAGTGGAGAGGTGTATCGTAACCTGTTTAAAGAAAAGACCATACGCAAACCTAAATTTCAGGTAGGGGATAAAGTAAGAATATCAATATATAAGTC
>JAPDSC010071546.1:0-19904 GCA_026290005.1 Latrodectus geometricus
ATGTTTGTATTTTTAAAATATGTTTTGATGCAATAAAATCACTCTGAATTTAGCAAAATATAATTAATGCTTATTTATACAATAAAATATAATTAAAATCAGTATCTGATGTAGATAATTTTAAAGCAATATTATCTGTTTATAAACGTTATATTTACAATGTTCAATCTTTTTAATATTTGAAATATCAAATGGTATTGAGATAATGTTATTTAGTATTCTAGTGTTATTGGCATTATTAGTGTTATTTAAACATTGTAGTGAATTGAGTTGCATACATGGAAATATATATTTTTTACTTCAATCTTCTCAATTTTATTTTAATTAGTTAATCATGATGAAATAAAGTTATTAGAAGTTTACTTGTGAATTTTTACATTAGAGTGTAATATAATATATTAAAATTGAGGTTGATTTCAATGTGTCCATATTGAAAAAAAAAAATTTTTTTTTTAAGAAACCAGAAAATTGTAAATTTTTTATTATAATTGTAGTGCTATAATCGTAAAACTTTAATTTTATAATTATATTATTTTTATAGCCATGATATCAAGTTATTCTCAATATTTTGCACCATACTTATATATTTCTTATTTTCAGAAAAACCCAAATTTCAGAACAGCTCAAAAGCATCTTGCTCAAGAAGTAACCTTACTTGTACATGGAGGTAAAATGACTTTAAAGATGTGCAATATATATTAACATATAAGAAATAATTTAATTTTTAAATTATTTTTATTACTATTACAATTAATACCACCTTAAGGAATTAAAATTTTGTTTCTTAAGATGCTGATTTAATTGAATTCTGTGGTGTAATTTTTCATTTATCATTAACTTCTACACAATTATATTAAATTACTGATTTACTTTAAATGAAAACAACAACTTGAACAAATCATATTTATAGTTTGATATTGTGAAATGGTAATTAGCTATTTTGCTTCTCAGTTATTTTAATAACATTGATATGAACTAAAATTCATTTTTTCATATTATATGCATTTAGTATATTTTATGTGATAATAATTTTATTACATTCAGTCTACTTTGTTGAAACACAAAATAAAATGGTAGTTAAATTTTTTTTAAAACCATGGACATTTTTTAAGGAAGATAGTATTTTGCATATTACTGTGTGCAAACTATTTTTTGTAAAATAATTTGAATCACATATTTACATAAAAATACTTACTTGATGGAACTAATAAAAATGTTATTCTAATAGTTTCTTGTAAAAATTTCTGTAATAAATTAAGCCTTTATTTGTAGAAATGTTTAAAAATTTCCTCTTTTTAAAATTTACTGTGATTTTTTTATGTTACATGATGTTTTAAAATTCATAATTGTGAATTGCATTCTATCTCAAATATTGCCAGTCTACTGCATATAGTTAATTAATCCATTTTTAAAACATATTTTTTTATTAATTATATTCTTTTTATATGAGTTCTATTAATTTGTAGAATACCTTTATCAAAGTTCTACAAAATTGTTCAATTCCAAGTTTTATGAACATTTTGATCAAATATTCAAAATGAGGTAATGAGGCAAAAGAGTTATAATGTTATTGAAATTCATTGCACTATAATACAAATAATGTAATTCTTATTATTATTGAAAATAATGATAAACCTAACTTAAATAATAAACAGCATATGTTTTAATTCAATATTTAATAAATATGAATCATATTTTATTAATCTCTTGAACATAAAGTGGATGGCATTAGGCTAAAGTATATTTCTTTAATTCCAAATAGTGATTTTTGAGTATAAACCATAAATTTGGCTACAAATTAAAGCAAGACTATCTGATTGTGTTTCATTACCATCTATTTTCATAAAAAAGCATAAAATTAGTAATTTGATTCGTTAAAAATATTTCTAAAAGTTTACATTCTCTATTTAATTATAATATGAATGTTTCACTGAAAAAAATTGAAAATCTGTTCTTATATGTTTATCGCAATTATTTTACAATAATTTTATAAAAGTATATCTAAATTTTCAAAGTGGTATCAAAAATCACACAGAAACTTTGTAGATCTATCTTCTGAAACTGTTTTTCTGTTTCAGAAGATACCTCTACAAAGTTTCTGTGTTCTCATTTGTTGATATTTCAGTGTAGACATTGATAAATTTCAAGTAGAAAAACATAAATATTTCTTTTCTTGTGCCCACTTTAATCCTAAATGGAAATCATGTTTTAAGCATTTTGTAGCAATTGTATTTATTCCATGGAAATGCATTTATTGACCATGTACTAATAAAGTATCCCATTTCTTAAACATTTCTGTAGCTGTTGTAGAAAAAGTATTTTTCTGCGATTCTTTTAAAATCTTCCCAATCTTATTTCTTAACTTTAAAATTCTTAATCTTGCCATTTCTATTTTTTTCACTCTTAAAATATACATAACACGAGATTAGGTTAGACTCATATTTTATTTTAGGAAGTCCTTGTTTGTTTATAAACAAGGTTAGAAAAAAATTATAATTCCTTTAAAAATATAGTTCATTTTCTTTTTTATTCATTATGTGACTATATTAAGTTTGAAAATTCATTATGTCTGTTTAAATTATTTAGCAATAATTTTCAGAAAGTTTTGTGTCTATATTTTTTCATATATATAAGCTATGTATATAATGTAAAAAATATGAACTCTTTATATTAGATAGTAACTCTCTTATTTATAAATCTTGTTAAAATTAATTTTATTTTGAGATTTTGGTTAATTATGTTTTTATTATCAATAAAAAAAAAGACAGTTGATATAAATTAACGATTTTAAAATTTTTTTGCCATTTAAGCAAACAGAATCATTTGAAAAAAGGGCAGTAAAGATTGTTAATATTGCAAAGTTTATGCATGTGTTGCTCCAAATTTTTGAGTTTAAAAACATTTGGTCTAGCTAACATTTGTATCTTTTACTAGCCAGTTTTTTGAAGATATGTAGCTTTGAAACAAGGTTAAAAAAATATAAACTATTGTTTTTTGACATATAATGACATGCAAATTGATTAATGAATCCCATTAAATATATTCAATATTCAACTTATCAGTTTCTGCTGCTTTAATTATTGGGAAAATGATATTATATAATTCTAGCACTATAAAAGTTTCGTTTTCGATTTTTACTCAGAAATTTAAATGCCTTTCTTTAGGCAAAATTAAGTATTTTATGTTGTAGGTTGTAATAGTATTTTTCTAATAATAAAAAAATACATCAAAATGACTGTTTGAAAAATATTTCATTGTGTACTTATGTTTTATTCTATCAATTAAAATTTTGTCCCAGGTTTCCTTAAATTTATCCTGTTTATTTTAATGTTAAAATAATCATTGCACCTAAATTGAGACTAGTAGTTGATCTTCCATATCCACAAGACACAGAAATCTGCTTCTGAATTTAAGTGCAAAATTTCATAGATACTAATACTAATTTATATAGAAAAACTATGAAATATGTGTAAATAATCATTACATTTAATTATTAGTCAAAACTAACGTTTAACAGAAATATTTTTTACAAATGTGTTTTTAAATTATTGTAACTAATAACAATTTGTAAATTAGTTTTAGATTAAATAATACTTATAATAATTTTTCTATCTTAAAGTAACAAAAAAGAGTATGTAAAAAATATGTATTTAAAACTTATATTTGAAAGCTGTTATTGTCAAAAAAAATATTTTAAAAAATCAGTTTTTAGCAACAGAGTTGATAGATTAACAATAATAATTTATGTTCATAAAAATTTATCTATTTTTAATTTCAGAGAAAGGCCTTAATTTTGCTGAAAACGCTACACAAATTCTTTATAACTCTGATTTAGAATCCTTAACTAAATTAAATGCTGAAGAATTGAATCAAGTATTTCCTCTTTCTACTTTATCCGAAGTTCCTTTTGAGCATGGTATTACACTTTATAATCTTACAATGAAAATAGGATGCTTTGCAAATAAAGGTATACATACTTTTCTCTTAACGAAATTAAATTTCATTAAATCTCACATGTTGAAAGTTTATATCTTAAATTCCTTATTTAACGTCATTTGTTGTCATAAAAGGAAGATATTTAATTTTTAGAACATGATTTACTTTTTAATAGTATGTTAATTTAGTAAGTTTAATATCTGCAAATATAATTTATTCTTGGAAAGTTTTGCTTCAGAAAATTTCTGAATTTGTTTTAAATCATTTTAATGATTCATATTTTTCTGCATTCAAAAATATTGTTGTGAGGAGAGCTTTTAATTATGCAAAATTACCAAGAAACTAAATGAAATATTTTAGAACTTTAATTGACTCTTTGTCAATGAAGATTTAACCATATTTCATTATTCGTAGTTTCTAAATAACATTACATTGGATAAATGTAAACTCAACTTAAATATTGTTTTTTGCTATTTTCCTTTTTCATATTTGTTAATTTTTTTTTCACAAACATGTCCATTTAAAACGATTTGAAAAGCTTTTACCAAAAGGAAAATGTTATCCTTACATTTAAAACTACTTATGAAAATATAATTCAGATTTTTCTTTGCAAAATTAATTAAGTAACAGGTATTTTTTTGATAATTGCATGCAAATTTAAGTATTTTATCTTAAAGAACACTTTCATACTTTTGATAATTAACTATTTTATACTATTTCTGAAAAAATATGCAAATTAATAATCAAAAGAAATAAAAGATGGTAAAATGATTAATTAAAATTTCATTAATTATAAAAGTAAATTATTAAGAAGGTGTTGGTTAACTTTTTTTTAATAAAATAATTCTATTTTGAGTTCACTTTTTATTTATCAATTATTTATCTGTAGACGTACTTTCAAATTTGCAATTTGATAATTTTTTAAAATATAAAATTTTGATAATTATTAAATATTATGTGCATATTATATATTTAATGATTAATTTTGCAGATGATGCTAACCGTATAATAAGGGAAGGAGGGGTATATTTAAATTTTGAAAGAATTACAACACCAGAATATGTTATAATTCCTGAACTTCACATATTATCTAATGGCATATCGTTAATTCGAATAGGTAATTATCTTAATTAAATTAAAAACTCCATATTGATATTTTAATTGGTTATCTTACTTGTATGATATGTTTCTTTATTTTAGGAAAGAAGACTTATTATGTTGTTCTGTGGAAATGATAAAATGTACATAATTAATTTATTAATAAAATTTTAATTTCTAAAGCAATTATATATTTTTTTACTGTGAACGTTTTATAGAATAGAAGAAAGTTTTATTATAAAGTATCAAGTGAAACTTGATTCTTTATTCTATTGACAACATTTCTAATTTCTTTTATACACATCTTATTGAATAATAAGAAAATCTGCATGCACTAGTGTGTATATAATTTTTTTTAATAAATGTATATTTAATATAGCTGCTAATATTCATAAAATTCTCATTAGTCATGCTCATCATTTCTAATCAGAAATCATATAATTATCTGGTTTCCGAATTTTTCTCTTGTATATTACTATGTGAAAATATGCATTAGGGAAGAAATGAAACATTTAAGTGGCTATCAAAATATTATTTTTGGTCTAATCATAAGAAAAATGGATGATATGTGTGGATATTATACATTCTTTATAATCATTATTTTTATTAACTTGTCAATTTGTTAACTAATTAATATCCGACTTTGTCAATTTTGGACATAATTATGAGCATTAGTTAAAGTTACTGTTTTTCAATTAAAATCAGTAGTAAATATTTGTCTTAAATTTAAGAAATCTTTTTCCTCTATTTATCATTGAACAACTAATGCTCATCGAAATTTTGTTGAAAATGATATTACTGTATATTGATGCAAATAAAATTGCCAACATGATACACGAATATAAAATTTTATTAAATTGCATTTTATCCTAAACCGCCCATTAATCTATTGTTGATGGTTAAGTATTAATACTTAACTAATCGGTATTTATTACATATAAATAATTAAAAACAAATTTTTTAGTATTGAATTCTAATCTAAATGTGTTTATTAGTTTGTTTTCTTATTATTTTTTTGCATTATATAAATTGTTGCTATCAATATCATAATTGAAAGTATGAGAAAAATTCACAAAACAATACTTTTTATATTTTTTAATTTGCATTTTTATTGCTATATATTTTAACAGCTTTTTATTTACCCTGATAGTTATTTTTTTTATAAATTGAAGAATTATAAAATTGTTGAGATAAATTTCGAAAATCAATTTTTTAGTAGCACAACTATTTGTATGATGAATAAATGTCTATTTAAATATTCTGTGCAATTTTAATTTAATAAATATTTTGATATAAATTTTAATAAGATAAGCTTAATTTTGACTCTTGATTTTTATTGTAAAACATTATTATCCTTAAAAAAATCCTTTTATGATTGTTACTTATATCTGTAACAATCATAAAAGGATTTTTTTTTATCTTGAATTTCTAATTAGTTGATGATGGTTAAAAAAACTTAATTTTTTTTTTTGAAATATTTATGTGGTAATTACATTAAGAGGTATTTTTATTGCTTTAGCAATTTGGTCTATTGTATATTTTTTTGTTACATTAATGTATTTGAAACTAAAATTTTTAATTCATTCTTAATAATCCTTAAAAAAGAATGTATATAATGATTTATTTTGTATTATATTGTGTTTCTAGTATAGGTTTTCATTTGCAAAACTGATTTAAATTAATTAGTTATAACTAATTATAAGTTGATCTAAAATATTTTAAGAATTTATTTAGAAATAATATTTTACTTTTGATTATATACAGTATGGTAGCAGATGCAAATGACAGAAAAGGAAAGAAAATATTCTTAGAAGTAGTATGATTCCTTAATTTAATCCTATACTATATGATCACAACTTAATTCATAAAATTAAAAATTTTAAGCTAAGCCATAAAGACAAATCAACATGGTTATTTTCAGACATTGCATCCTACACTTAGATGCATTTTTACATGAAAATAATAAACCATGTACACCGCTGATAATTAGTTATGTGACTAAGAGACACATAGCAAGTGTGTCATCTTAATATAACAATAATCGTCAGCAGTATATACATGATGATGGTTTTATGCAAAGGATTGACTTTTCAGTGCATTTTCGCAAAACAGTCAGCTGTAGTGACACATATGTGTTTAAATATAAAAATTGTATTGCTGGTTTTCTTATAAAAATTGCATTTGAATTGTTGGAAGGTGATATGTTGTCGTATTAGAATGATAACCAACTTGTATTACTTTCTGATTTTGTTAGAGATTGAATTGTAGGCTACTAGGAGTACTAGAGTTAGTTTATTGTATCTCAATATTGTTGCTTACATAAGTTCAGGTTCCATGATTATCTGCAGAATATGTTATTAATAGAAATGGAGCTGTCAAGTTGGCTCAAGTTCAGGACGGTCATATAGAATGCTGGGCTGGATCTCAGTGGTCCATGATCATTAATAGCTGAGAAAACAAGCTTCACTTGCACAGATCAACCATGTCAAAGCCAAGAAATGAACTTATTAGCAAAACAAACATTTGCTTAATAAATTCAATTTTTGTAACAGTATAGCTTATCAGCAGGACTGCCATGGCTCCCTATAACGCAACATCATAATTAGAAGTGCTCTAATATGATCATGATTTTTGATGCTGGTATGATGCGATCTCATGTTTTCAGACTAATCTCGGTTTTGATTCACATCATTATGGACACTACTATACATTCAACACTGTCGATTTGCCTCAAGTAATCAGGTGTAACCAGATACACATTTGTGTCACCACTTATTCTCTGTTGTTATACCTTAAATTTGAGTTAATACCCTTGATTTTAATCTTATTTGAGTCTTGAAAAATGTCACATTTTAGCAAAATAATTGTTACCCCAGTACAAGCTAAATTTATGTATCTAGTGATTTTAAGTTCTTAGTTTAGTACTATTGTATATAATTTTTATCATCACCATATTTACTATTCAATTAAAATACTTGCCTATTAAACCCTATTATTGTTAGTCCCTATAATAATAGGGACTAACAATATTGAGTGAATGCATGTTGTGGTATCATACAGAGCTTGTTTGACATAGAAAATATTTGGCCAACCTGTTTTCTATCTTATATCAGCAAAAAAACTTGATATACTTAATGTGTGTGGGGTTGTCAAGCAACTGGCTCATCAACTTACTAGTCACTAAAGTTGATGGACTGCAGCATTGCATTGAAATTACATGGACAATTATAATTATAATTGTTCATGTAATTCCCATGTATAAAGTATATACTATCCAATCTCTGAGACAAATAAGTGCTATTATTGCTGCCAGAAGTGGTTGTTCTTGGTGTTGATGTCTCTCGACCTATGTTTGGAAATTCGATTAGTTATTTCCTTATTTGCTTCCTTCCTTGTTTACTTACTGAACATCATTTTGTTATTTGCATTTCTTGGCATTTCAATTTTGATGACTATAATGTATTATAAATTTGATGAAAAAAAAATTATTTTGGAAATATATATGGAATGATGAACTTATTATTTTTATATGTTCCATTTAATAGTTATTTTTTAACTGTTATTATACATTTTGGTTTTCAAGTATGAAGCTTTTTTTAAAGATTCCTCAAGTGAAATTTTGTTTCTAATTTAACAGGGTTACCAAAACTTTGTTCATTAAAAATATGTGATATACAATAACTAACTGGTTCCTATACTTTATTAACCTATGTTAAAATTCAAATGATGTTTCTGAATCTCTAATAAATTGGAAGCAGTTTTTTCCTATATGAAAATAAGAATTTGCTTAGTAACTATCATTTGAGATTTTAAATACAAAAATTGGAATGTATTATAAACTTCTTTTTGAAAGCATTTCAAAGGTAATCTGATCGAATTCATTATTTATATTTATTTATCCTTTTAAAGCATAATGTTTTGACACAATGTCAATGTTTTTTTTTTTTTTTTTTTTTTTTGGTTAACATAAACTTGATATTTTTGAAGTCAATGAGTAAAGTTAAATTAATTTTGCATAACTCCAATTTGTTTTAAAAATTTCATAAGAAAACTATGCACTGTACTTATTATTCATATGTAAATCATAATAATAGTATTAGATATTTATAAAGTTGGTTATATTTGTTATAGCTTCTACTCTAGATAGCTACGTCAATTGTATCCTTTCAATGTTGTTTGCTTGTTTTTATAATCAGTAGAAAAAAGTTTTATTTTAAAGATATCTAATAATATATGAAATCAATATTTTTCACTTAATAGTTCTATAGAATATTCTTAATACATTTTTTTTAGCATTTATTACAAATATTTTAAAAATGGTACAAATGACATAAATTACTAAAATGTATAAGTTTTTTTCTCCTCAATAATAGTAAGTTCTCATATCTTGGCAGATAATAATTTTTCTTTTTTATTTTAATTATTCAAGACTGAGTAGAAACAAAATAAATCAATTCGTTAGTTAAGATTTTGGCAATTATTTTGAATCAAGTAAGATTAAAGTTTATTTTAATACACTTAAAATCATGAAAATGTTTTCTTACTGATTTTACAGAAAATATGTATTTTGGAAAATTGTGAATATTTAATTGATTATTTTTTCCGCAGATTTCATTCAGATAGAAATTAAAATATTTGTTTTCCAAGAGAAATTTGGAAAAGAAGGAATGAATAGTTCAAGTTTAAAAATAAGAAAAGCATTTAGTGCAAACTTATTGCATTAAATTCAAAAATGCAAAACATGTTACAATAAGAATGCACAAAAAGTTTTGTGCTCTATGTACAAAAGTTCTAATTACAATTAAAAAATTTAAAGTTTCTTAACAGTAAGTCCATTATAAATTTGAACTTCCAAATTTATCAATGTCAAAACCCTATTTGATTTAATTTCTTGTCACGAATAAAATCTGAACTTTAGAATGGTTTATCAAAATCACAAAAAATAGTTTGGGAAGTAATATATAATTAGTTTTCAGTCTTACAAGTGAATTATTTTGTCTTATAAATTAAAAAGATTTATAAGTGAAAGGCGCATAACTTTGTCTATATTGTATATTTAATTGTAAATAATAGATTGTTTTATGTTGCTAGGAGAAATTAAAAGTCAATTATATATATATTTTTTATCAAGACTAAAAAATAATTTATTGCATTAGCAAATATAAATAAAACTGATTTCTGAATTCTATACATCACTATTAAAAAGTATTCTAAAAAATGACATCTAATTTTAATATATTTCAGTTTAAATGGGTTTATATTTATAAATACATTTGAAAAATAACATGAGTATAATCTATCTTACAATTCATATTTCTTAATTATTTATAGTTAAAATATTACTAAGAAATTCATCTAATGGAATTTAAACATTTTTATAGAGTATTTAAACATTTTATAGTAGAAATTTAATATTACACCAATTATAAAATCATTTTTGTACTTATAACAAATTTCATTTTATAAAATTTGTTCTTTTGATGATGATAAAACAAACATATTGAATATATGTAATGAAAAATTAATAAAATTATAAATAACTTATATATAATATTAGATAATCAAGTATATACATTTTACATACACGAACAATAAGGAAATATTTGACACCAGAAAAGATTCTTGATGTAAAGATATGTTACAAAATTATGCATACGACAGAATATTATTCAGCGGGATCTCCAACTTTCAGGCCAGAGCTTCATCACAAAACATCGCATAAGACGATACATCTTTTTAGGCAAAATGCAAATTTGAAAGTTTGACATAAATCGACTCCAATGTCGCAAATAATCTGTAAAGATGCTATTAAGGCTACAATTTACTATTCATATTGAAATATCAAAATAAAAATGATTTTCTGTGAATTATGTGAGTACCTGTTAAATTATTCAGTAAAATAACAATAGAATGTTACCAAGATAAGAATTTAAAAATCGAAGCTACTATCATTTGTTATCAGCTAAAGTTTTTGAAACTAAATTAAGCACTCAAATGTTTTCTAGACAAAATTCATGCAATATATAACATAATATTTCTCATCTGTTAAGCATGATATTGCAAAATAATCAACATATTCTTATTTTTTATATTACATTAAGTTATAAAATATTCATAATTTTATAAAATAAAATTTCTTTTATACTAGTTTTGTGGTAAAAGGAAAACTAGGAAAGGTTATGTATGTTATAATAGCTTCTAGAAAAAATATTAAAGCTGAAATTTCATTAAGTGCCATTGTACTATATAAGGATTTATGTAATGTGAGGTAGAAGTGCTTTGAATACCATTAAAATACAAAATTTTTTTTCACCTGAGAGCATATATCATAGCAGTATCAACAAACTAATGTTATTGTTTTTTTATAGTGTTTTTAAAAAAGTTGTTACAATATTATACTTTAAAAAATTCTGAATACAAAACAATTAAAAATTAATGCATCTTTAGCTTAACTTCATATATGAATTATATTTATAAAGCTTATGATTGAAAGACCTAACAAGAGAAACCTATAATTTATACAAGCAGTCATACAGAATATTAGAATCATTTTTCTCTCAATACTTACCAACGTTTGTAAGAAAATGGACCAATTTTTTTATTGCAAAATTTATCAATATTTAATACAAATTTGCATAAGTTAGTGTTAGTGTAAGACTCAGATTATATAGAAAGCGAAAATATACTGAAATCTAAATGTGATGCTTAGTAGAAGAAAGTATTAATAAAAATTCAAAAGCATTTTCGTGTTAGATATTTTTAATGAATTATTTGAAAATTAACAAAAATGTTTACATTCAATAATGCTCTAGAGTGTCACCTGGAATGGTTTGCACAAAATACTGGTCAAAATTCAAATTAAGTGACATTTCTACTATTACTTGTTTATCATTTAATACACAAGAAGATAACTATTGAATGATTAAATTTGATGTAAATCTTTATTGTGATAAAGCAAAAAATTAGCAATATGAAAAAATAGGGAATTAAATCAACTTGGTTTCTCTTGACATGATAACAGCAAATTTTCTATAGCATCCAATCAAGTCAAATAAATAAAATCATGACTTCTCAGAAAAATTTATTCTTGTCAACTTCTATAGCAAATGCATATATTTAAAAAAAAAAAAAAATCATATATTTTTTTTCAACAAAGAATTTTGTAATTTTTTCATGAATTTAAATCAAATTTTTAGTTGAAATATAAAAAGCTTAATTTATATCGCTTTTATTACATTTTTAATGATTTGTTACATGATACATAATTTCTTTGAATAAAAACACTATTTGTATAATCTTTTAAATTAAGGCATATAATTTAGAACATTATATAAATTAAATACTAAGCAATTTGTAATGTAACTTAACATATTCTTAAACAATAATTGATAAATACTTTTGAACTGTAGTGTGTGTAGTTTTAGTTGAACAAAATTTTCAATTCATTTACAGGAACTAATTATGTATGATTTCTAAGCCCTAATTTCAACTCAATCAATAATGGTGAATAAAAAGTAATCTTTTAATTCGCTAAAAAACTTTTAATAATTTTAATAAAATAGAAAATTTTAGTTACTTTAATTTGCAAATATTACAAATAATTAAATCTGATGTTGAATATTAATAATAGAAAATAAAATTTTATCAATTATAATATTTCACTACTATATAGAGTAAAAATCTGTGTGAAAATTTACTCTCTTTTTTTCCTTCTGAACTATTGAAGAGCACCCCTAGTGGGAACAAGACTTAGTTAAGCTTTTGGCTTCAAAGTGTTAAGTTGTGTTTTCCCATTTTTGGTTTCTGTTCACAATTGCATTTAATTTAACTTTAAATACTAAAATAAAATTGTGCTTAATTGTGATGTATCCAGTGATAGCAAGTTTTGCTTTAACTTGCTATCACTGGATACATCTGCAATTAAAATAAATTTCTTAATTCTGTTTAAAGTAAAGTTATTTTAAGGAGACAGATTTAATAAAATTTAGTTTGAATGGACTGAACTTTATTCCAAAAGAATGAAATGACTAAAATTCAAAAAAGGATATAATATAGTCCAAGGTGGGTGTCCGCCATTAATGTATAGAACGTAAGAGTATCCATCTTTTGAAACTCCATGTACTGAGTAATATAAAGGTAAATAATTATGAAGTGTAAAGTTACGTTTTTCATAAAACTGGATTGCAATAGTGTTTGAAGTTAGGACATGTAAGTAGACAGCTTTGCAACTATTACCATCTGGATTTTTGGTCAAATGATCGACTAGACTATTCAGTAGGAGTGTAGCTGAAATAAACATAATATTAATTAGATAATATTAAATTTCATCAATAAGTCATTCACTATTGAAAATTGTATAAAATTATAATGTACACATATTTTATTTGTTTTTATAAAAATTATTGAACATTAAAAATAGATTTTCATAAATGGGACAATTTGTTAGAAGCACATAAACATTTCAGCTATTGGAAAAACTTATTTTTCTATTATCATATTTTCAACAGTTGTACGTGTAGAAAAGTTAATTGGTTACTTTTATTAATGATAAAGAAATTCATCACTTTATGATACATCTATTAAAGTAAAAATTATCATGCTTACAGTAATGAGTACTTTTTAATTAATTGGGAAATATGCTACGTACTGGATATTTTAATTTAGTTTCATACAAATTAAAGTTTTTTTAAAAATTATTCTATGTTTTATAAAGGGGGAACAAAATCTAAAATTTTTAAATAAAATTCAAACTATCAATATATTAAATTTTTTTTTAAAAAATAAAATAAATCTGGATTGGAAAGACTAAGGAAAAATATAAATATTGTTTATGAATTTTTATGTTTTAATTTATTAAAAATCTAAGAAATTTATATTTCTGGAGGGAAAAAATATAAGTTTTAAAAGGATTACCAGAAATAAAAATTTTAAATCAAATTTAAAATGAAATTTTTTGCATTACAATGACTTCATCTTTCTTTAGAGTAAAAAAAATTATATTATGAATATATATAAGAAAAAAAGAAACAGTTTTTCTGCAAATAGTTTTTCTATTAAAACATGTTAGTACTGAAAATGTCACATGCTTTATAACAGACAGATAAGTGAATGAATGAGATAAGCAAGTTTGTTGATGTACTTAGTCACAGTAGAAAAATCACTTACAGGCATCCACTATATAAAGATTGGTAAAGATGATTGGAAGAAAAGAATGTAACACTTTTTTTAAGAGGTAGTTTCTTAGCAAGGGTGTATGAGTACATCAGCAGGCTTATCAGGATGATGTTACAAATCCTTTTCATCACAGTTTACAACATAAACAATATAACCTTGATGCTCTTAAATCAAATACGATCATTATTTACCAACTTCCTTCTCAGGCCCTATATTCATGGTATCTGTTAAATTTACCATTAAGTCAAAAGAGCACATATACTTTGCAATGATGCCAAGATAGAACTTATGGATATCAAAGTAGTATGATGTAGTGCTTAAAGAGTTATGTTTTTGTTTAAGCAATGATAGCCATTGAGCACAATTCAAGAGTGGAATTTGTAACATGCCCAAATAAGCTGTATGCGAAGTACCAAACTAAAAAACATCTTAATTAGTGGTGCCATCACCTAGGATTGCAGTTCACTATTCAGAACCAGCATTGTTGGTTGTAGCATGACTCAACAATATAAGAACAATAAACTTCATCAGGTAATACTACTTTTTTTCAGAGTATAACAAATACTATTTATTAGTGAGATAATTTCAGACTACACCAGAGCAAATCAACAATATTGTCTGTGATGTATTAAAATGCTTTCCTAGATTTCTCAGTAACCAAAAATGTTTGGGATGTGATTGGACATTGCATAGGTTGCCATTGCATTTATAAAATGAACTAAAGCAAATAAAACCTAGTTAGTTAGTTTTAGAACTCTGAATTTCAAAATGATTTTTTTTTTTTTTAGCTTAGTTAGTAACAAGATTTCAACATGTGTAAAATATTTTCAATAAATTGAAACGTTTTTAGCAAATTAATCATTTAAGTTTATTTTCCATTAAGCGCAAATTGTAAAAATTTACACTTTAGAAATTGATTTGAAAAATTTATACTTTAGAGAATTCTAAATCAACTATAATAATAAATATTACACATTTAACAAGTCATATTTTGATTGAATAATGTTTGATTTGATGTAAAAATAAGTTCAATTTTAAAACAATCATAATATATATAAAATAGGAAAAGCTTTACAAAATCTGATACATAAATATTAAAATTATGTTTTGCTGATAATTACCAATGCCATTCCTTCTGAACTCTTGAACAACTCCCAAAGTAAGAATGTAAGCTACTTTAGTACTTTTGGCAAAATGTGATGAAAGTAGTCCCTGATCCTATGAATATTTAAATATTGTAATTAAACTATTAATTAAAATTTATTTTAATTACAAATTTAGAATGCATTTATTTTGAGATTGAAATCTGTATAAACTTTACAACTATATGGCAACAATATTTAATAAAATGAATTTTTTTGAGTATTAAGACTTTTTTTACATCAATGCTCCATTGTATTTTCAACTGGGATATATTAATCATCTGATTAGCTGCAGAGGATAAAAACATTTTTTCGTAAATATAAAAGTTAATATTATTTTTCATAAAAAGAAAAATAGTTGCACTGTGAGAATGTAGAAAGGAAGGATCTGAGACCAAAAATATTTTTTTTTTCTGCTACCAAGTGTTATGAATAGATGATTATTTTAAAAGAAAGTTTCGTTTTTTTTTTTCTCCAAGAGAAAAATTCTATAGCAGAATGTTACACCAGTGAAAATTAATAACAAACGCTATAAACAAAATTTTAAAACAAAACAGTTTTTACATTAGGTTAACAAGAAACTGCTATCCTGATATACGTTTCATTTCACACAATTATATGAAATTCACATAAATTTTTGGGACATTGAAGAAATATGTTTTAGAATAAGCAAGATATTCAAATTAGAATTATTGAATTTTATTTTAACAAGTGTAACTTTTTTTAACATCTACATTGGGCCGGGAGTACAAAGGATGTTGATCACTGCAGTTGATATCTTTTTCTTCTAATTGATATATGCTTCTTTCATGTCCAACTGAAGCACATTGAGCTCAAGTAAAGGTTCCCATAGAAGTAGTTTTTGCCTGTCCAAAACGTTGAAATTTAAAGCAATTTAAAGGGTTTGGAATATAAGGTTGAACATTACAATTTAGAAAACCAGCTTGAACAGATTGAGGTAGTGTAGGTAACAGAAATGTAAGTTTTAGGTGCTTAGTTTTTATAACTGTGCCCTTTTTCCCGATTGCATATAACATATTTTTTTAATCAACAAGATAATCCAAAATTTCTTCCTCGTAAGCATTAGCAAATCATCAGCTAAAATTACACCCCACATCAAATCCACCCAGAGTAGTTAACCTACTCTGGGCTGATTCTATATCAATATTACTAATATTTCAGTTTAGAACAGTTTTGATGTGTTTAATTGATAAAACTTCAATGAAGAGATCATCATATTTCATCTTGTGAACATTTTTGATATTTCCAACTGTACCCATAAGACTCTTATTACTTAAAAAAGGAGAAACATTGTTAAAACTGCCCTCCATTTTTTTAAGAATAAAATATTTCTAATCACGTATCATTTGTCACTCCATAGGAAGGAAAGAATTAGAAGTACACCTCATAAAAAAAGTCAGTTATTTCAGAGGCCACCCAATATGGGCTCCAACAAGGGGATTCAGGATAACTGCACAAGTGCATATCTAAGCTCTATATGCTTTCGATACTCCTGTTTGGTCTCCACTCTTATTGAGTCACTCAGCAGATATGCAATCCTTCTTCCACGTAAGCTGATTGATTTGCTGGGAACCCAGCAAACACAAGCCTATCGGAATCCGGACAGGCCAATATCGGCAGTGTCGGTTACAAGTTGGCATTGGCATGGTGATTTAGAATTGATATCAGAACCGTTTCGGCAAACGACATAAAAAATTTGAACTTTAGTGTTATTGGAAACAAGTACCGGTCCTAATATGGCTAACTGTGAATGTCCTCTGCCGATCTAGGTTTGATACTTGCATTCCGATTCGGGGCCGAATATCATATGCGATATCGGTTCTGTTGCAGAATAGTTAAATCAGTGGAACCATCAATTCAAGCTGTGAATTCAATACTATCATTGTCACAAAAGCAACAATGGTAATGACTCAGAACTCATGAAATTGTAGGATAATGTTTTTTTTAAATTTTCATTATTTTATAGTTTCTAAGAAGTCCGTCCATTCAAAACAGCATTAATAAAACAGTGAGATAATATATTTAGATTTTTATAATCATGAAAGAAGTTTCATCGGTTTTTATCCAAATCACAACAAAATAAAGATTAATTATCCAAAATTGGATAGACTAATACACTTGATTTTTCTTCTATTACCTTTGTGACTATTCTTTTGAATGCAGTTGTTATGTGAAATTTTCTTATCGCTTACGTAAAGCAGTTAAATATTAAAAATAACTAAATTTTCTCTGTAAGTATATTATTTATTAAATTATACTGCAATAAACCATTTTAAAGAGTTTGCTTGTAATAAAAATTAATATTTTTAATAAATTTGATTGCAATTCACTATATATGAATTGATATATTAAATGCTCTTTATGTTCATTATGAAACCTTTTCATCTTTCGTCGAGCATGTTTGACTTTTTAGTGGCAGTACTGAAAGTCATTTTAAAATGTTTACATGCTCATAATAGAGAATCATTTTTCGCAGTGCCCTTGTTGAGAAAGCCGTCCTTCTCGTGATCAAGAAGTAATGAGTTCTATACCTAACATGGTCGAAGATTGATTGTAGTTAATGATATTGAGGCTCTTAAAGTAAGCTGTAATTTCAATGTTCTTTCACTGTTGTGGCGTCAAATGGAGAGGTACTTCTTAGGTGTCGACCTTGTCAGTTAACGGTGCTCAAATTTGTTACATTGTTTTTGCATAAAAGTTGAAAATCAAAAAAACTCCTCTTTTTTGTAAAAAGTTTAATTTATTTAATGAAGTCATTAAACCTTTTCCCTCTTTCTTAAAGTGAACAGTTATATGAGCTCCAAAAATTAGCTTTTGTAATTCAACAAATTGTTTCTTTGGAAAAAATATTCATTACAACCATTTTATTCATGAAATACTAAATAACATAAAACAATGGAAATATGAAATAATAAGAACGGGTAAACTAAATTTTGAATCTTGTGTAAACTAAATTTTGAATCTTGTAAACTAAATTTTGAAACATTAACTTCAGATTATATATTAAATTCTGAAGGTTTGTTATATAGAAGGAATATTTGTCTGAAAAGTAAGACCAGCTGAATGATATTTTAATAATCAATGTGATGGTAATTTCCAAAATGTTTTCGTTCCTGAAAGCATTTCTTATTAACTAATATATTTGCCTAACAATATTCCATTCTATATTAAAACACTAATATTTTCTGATATTATTTTGATTAATTAAGCATATTGAAAACATGATTCCGTTTTTTATTTTAGAAAACTGATAGTTGCAACAATGCAGTCAAATGTAATTGCTAAATCCAGAAACAAATATTTGGCTTTTATTTTTGAGCAAACGATATTTTTGTAGTAAATATCCTCCATTTCTATTTTATTTAAAATGAAAAATTTAAATGTTTTCCGAGAAAAAAATATAGTCAATAAAATATCATTTTCAAAGTGAGTTTAAAAATTAATAGATATAAGTATAATAATAAGCAGATTTTTTAAAGGAAAAAAATTACTAATATTTTGTTGTCATCTGACAATACTCAATATAATAATTGCAAACCAAACAATTTTATTTCATTTTATAAATAATTATTTCCGATTTCGAAGTATATGCGATTGTTAACTATTTCGGATTTCTATTTTGATACCTTGACATTATAGAATATCATTATTCTATTTTAAATGAACAGCATAAATATGTAAGTACACACTTTTAAAAACATTTTTATTTTAATGTACTTTTTTTTTAAATTTTATTAATAAATATTAAAGCTAATAATAGATATTAAATTTAATTTCAATTTTCCATTGAATGAAATACTTTCTATTTTTGATCTTTCTTGCATATTTTTTCAATTAGCCATACATTTAATATATTTCTCAATTATAAAATAATTTGTATTTATAATTTAATTTCCTATTATAATGAATCTCCACGTTGTTTGCTTATAAAATAAAAATTTAAGTCATACTGTTCTATTGTAATTTAAAAATTTTTTAACTAAAATTTAAAATCCTAAACTTTAAGAACATTTAAAACTTACTTAAATATTTAATAAAGAATTATATATTCAAATATAGCATGTTTAAATATAAATAATTATTTATTTATGATTGACATATTCTGTCATAACTTGTTTCATTATTTATGGATATTTCATACTTGTTCTGAAATAAATATTGTGTTAAATGATGAAACTGAATAACATAATTAAAGGTGAAATTTAGTATCAGACTCATGGTGATTTTTTTTCTTTGGCAGTTAGTTTCACAAAAACGTGAGAAAGATCATATTTCTTTTCTTATCCTTTTTTTTGCTTTATTTAGGTTTTTATAGTTTAAAAATTAATATTGTAATTCAGTTACTTTTTGTTTCATATGGACATATTTCGAAACTAAATTAAAAAGAAAATTCTCAATGTGGATATATTTATCTTCTTTCTTATCTGATCTAATTTTTATTATTTTTCAGCTTTCCCATAGTTTTAATTTTGGGCTAGAAAATATTTCCTGATAATTAATTATAGATACAAAAATATTGCATTTCTTTGCTTG
>JAPDSC010071551.1:0-51349 GCA_026290005.1 Latrodectus geometricus
CTATTTTTAAATTTCTTTTTAAAAGTACTTAAATACAATTTAAAACTGATGTTCAAACTTACTTAGACAATGCTATAGCTGCTTTAATATTTTTTTTACAAATTTGAATGTTATGAATAAAAACTAATTTATGATATATGTTAACGAACAAAGATTGAATAAATAAATTAAAGTTAGTCTGTAAAATTAAAGAACACTAGTTATATTTTACTTTTACATATGAAAATAACTTCAGAATTAGATCTATTTTTGATTTAATTTAATTTTCGCATTTTTTCATAAAACGAATATAAATATCAACATATATGGTAAAATTTTTATTTTATCTCTATTCAAGAAAAACTTATGTTTCTTAGAACCAATTTTTGTAAATAAGTTGATAATTATGTGCTAAAATAAATCAGGAACTTTAAAAATAGCGCACCAAGAAGGAAAAAAGGTACAAGCACGAAACTTTGTAAATGAGATCCTATATGCAAAAGATCCAAATTTGGTGCCAGTGCGAATAACCACACACCCAGCAATGGTGCTGTAATCAGAAAGTGGGCCCTATATAAACTGATGCAGAGTGGAAGATTCAGAAACGTGATGATCACATACCAACGTTAGGAGAATTTTAATAAGCAAAGAATATAAATAGATGTGTGAAAAGACATTTCGCACAATTAAGCCGGCTTCATTACATCATCGGCTTGAAAACCGCAGGTTGGTCGACGCGCCGTGTTATTTGCCTGTTCGGAGTGTATCATCAAAACATTTTGAGAGCAGCGGACATGAGATGGTACCCACGTGCGGCGTACCGGGTTTAAAGCAAACAGAAAGACGATGAGGCTAGCGGATCCTTCAAGCCTCTCGCCTCAGCAAGAGCTTGTGAATCCCGTAATAACTCGTAGATGTGGATGTGCCAATTGTTCCACAAACCCTTTCCAGTCACCTTGCTGAAACGAATCTGTGATCCAATTACTCATTTTATGTATTGCCTTTAACATCGCATCACTGGTGACAGTAGTGCTAAGTCTGAGCGACTTAGAATGCCACACGCACACTGTCAGTGACACATTATCCGCAAAGCAGGCATAATGGTTTGGGGTGATTCATAGCCTATGATAACCGGTACACTCTAGTTGTGGTACGTGGAGCCTTAACAGCGTTATGTTGATGATATTCTTCGACTCGACGTGGGAACTTTCCTAAATGATCTCCTAGGGGCAATTTTGCCGCAAGATGATGCTCGTCCGCATACAGCTCAAGTTACTCAAGACTTCCTATATCATGTTTAGACCCTTCCGTCACCCGCCTATTCTCCGAACTTGTTTCCGAAGGAACATATTTTGAACCAAGGTGAAACATCAGGTGCCACCATGTCTTTCTGTACATGATGTGGAGGTGGCAGTTTAAAATTTGTGGGCTCATATATTTCCGGACACATCAGACTTCTAATGAACTCGATGACGGACCGTGTGGAGGTATGTATTACAGAAGGAGGTGATCCGATGCGCTATTGAGGTTGCACTTTATTTGTCTAATTAAACGCACTGCATTTGTTTAATTGTCTTAATTTTGGGATAAAGTGAATATCACACGTGTCTCATTATGTGTGTTAAATTTCATTTCGATCCTAAACTCCCTTCTTGGTGCGATATTTTTAGTGTTTCTGAGTGTACAAAGAAGATTTTAAAAGTAAGAACTAAAGAAAGCAATTGGAATTGCCAATTGAATTATTTTATTATGAAAAAAGTAATCTATCCAATCATGATTCAAAAATTTTCTCATGGAAACTTGAAATCCTGAAGTTTGATTTACTCAAAAGTTTTATATATAGTAAAAAATTATTTAATTTATACAAAAAGTAAAACTATATAAACTGAATATCTTTATTCAATGCAAATAATGAATATTCTAAATTGCTCAATAGCTAAGTTGGTATCCGAATGATTAACGCTTGTGCCTTAAGGCACAAGCGTTAATCATTCGGCGAATTCGCTTCAACAGCTCATGGCTTCGAATTCCACCTTTGTTTTAGAGTTTGTAGTGGTTCGGAATCCACTTTAAACCATAAGTCTCGGTAAAATTAGCTCTCGTGGGCAAAAAATGGTCGTTGAAAGAAGAATAAACCAAACCAAATTATCGTATTAGTTTAAAATCTTGCTGTACATTTACGAGTTCTCAGAAGCAAACATACGAATAAGTGTAAAGTTAAACACTACAGGTTTTTTATTTTTATTATTATTTCCAATGCAGCAAACAATTACAGACTTTATCCTTATGCCTTACAGAGATCAAAGAAACACAAAACAAATTAGGAATATATCAAATATTTAAAGCATTAAAAACTTAAAATCTGGTAGGTAAACTGTTCAGAGTATCTTGACTCCCAGTATTGGGAGTAAATGCAGCTCTTAGTTAGAGCTGAGAAAACGGGAATATAATCAGCATCAATAATCGCACCACTGCGGCAGAAGGGGCTGGTAAAACTATCCATCAAATTGAAACGATAAAGGTGATAACTGTCATGTCCAGATGCCAGTCAAAAGGCAGCCGCTGCATTATCTCTTGGAAAGTCGGGGAGGTTGAGGATGGCATTTCTCCATGGTTTTTTTTTTTTTTTGTTCTATCTTTTAGTAACATTTGATTAATTTTTGGTGAGACCGAATTATAGTTGACCAGATTGTATTAGGTCTGATTAAGTAAACAACCTTTTTTGGCCAACTCGTCTGATTTTTCGTTGCCTGCGATACCACAGTGAGATGGAATCCATTGTAAAACAATCGTTTTCTATTTATTGTGCATTTTTCTTATTTAGAGATCTACATTGCAAAACAGATATAGTGTCAGGAGCTTGAAGGCAATGGGCAATGGCTAGAATCACTGCCTGTGAATCTGAAAAATTGACAACCTGGATTTGTCCGGAAAGAAAAGAACAAGCATCTAAATAGGATAGAGCTACTTTAATTGGCTCGACTTCACTGTCAAAAGCAGTCTTGTATGTCCACAATGTAAAATAGTGTGCGAAATACTCACATTAAGTACCAGCTCCGGCCACACCATCCATCTCAATCTTTGAGCCGTCAGTATCTATAAGTAGCCATGTTTCAAGAGGAAAGCGACTGTGAACAGTCTCCATCCCCACCCCGAACAAAACTTTAGTACAGTCCTGGGATTTTAAAACTGGTCTCATAAGGTTTAGGTGATATAAGATTTCGCCCACATCCAATGGGTTGAAAGGAGGCAGTAGAGGCGCAACCAAGTTTGGGATTAAATGGTAACGTTACTGGCGTTCGTAGCATTTCTTAAGCTACACGTGCTTCCGGAGTGGTGTTAAATGAGTAATAGTTTTGCAGCAAATTCGAAATCATAAAACCTATGGATGAAACAAAAGATAAGATAGAAATAACTCTATTAAATTGCTGGATGAAACACTACAAGTAAATCATTCTATTTTCAATTATGATGCTTAATATTGCTACCATTTTCATATATCCTAATCTTCAAGAAAACGAAAGTGTATTATTAAAACAATAAATGTATTCTTCATTTTATAAGAGTTTAATTATTAAATGTTGTAATATTGTAAGAGAAAAATTGTTTAAAACCATCTAAAAGTAAATTAGACCTTTAACAACTCTTACAAATTTGGTTGGCTTCAGTGCCTCACGGTTAAGTTTCTCTTTTCTTACGTTTTGTTTTTGTTTTGACTTCAAAAACCATATGCGGGCGGAGAAGGGAAAAGTTCAATGGATCACCTGTGGAGAAATGACTAACAGCTGATTTTCATTCAACCATATGGTTCATTGGCCTATTTGATGTAATTGGCGATTAAGTAATTTATTAATTTAATGACTTTTTAGAGCAAATATTTTTCCAATTATTTAGATTTTCTGCGATAAATGTAAATTTTTATTAAATTAAGTTTGAGTATTATTTATATGTATGCATTGCTGTCATAATCTACTATCCCTGAACTTGTAATTTGACCTATTTAATTCAAATTAGTCGATGACATATTTTCACGTTTGTTATTTAATTTTTTTTTGTTTATAGCTTTAAGTTTGTAATTTATCATCTCTAGTTATTTTATAAGTTAGAAAGTTCCATATGGAAAGTGAATTTTGGAATAACACTTCAAATTTTTATCGAAATTATTATTTTTTGGAAGCTTTATTTAAAATAAAAATGATTTATTTTTAATGAACTCAAATTATGTGAGTTTGTGTATATTATAAATAAATTTTATGGTTCCCATAAGATTGAATATTCATAAAAACTTCAGCACAATATTTTCTTTTAAAAAATAAAAAGATTTAAATATTAAAAATTTGAATGTTTTATCTAAAAGTTATTAGTTTTACTTTTGTAATAATCTTGTAGATATTTTAAAACTGCTTTTAAATTTATTTTTGCTTTATTTAGGAATTTTTTCCCAAATATGTATTGAATGGTAATCAATATTGTGAATAATTTTAATCATATTTCTTCCAAGAAAATAGCAACCAAATTGAAGATTCCTAAATCATTAAAAACTTCAATACTTACATAGTAAACTTAAAAATTTAATTAAAACCATTTTGAACAATATTTAAAAGCAAATTAAGGTTATTTTTCTATTTTGATTTTTACATATTTTAATAAATATATATGTAAAAATCAAAATAGAAATAAAAACCTTAATTTGCTCTTAAATGTTGTTCCAAATGTTTTTAATTTAATTTTTAAGTTTACTTTATAAATATGTAATTTTTAAGTTTACTATGTAAGAACATGCATATTATTTTTCATTTATTAACTGATGTGTCCACACTTACTCAACATATTTTGTGTATTTATTTTAAGTGTATCATTATTTGTTTCCCAAAACAAAAGATTTTGTCTGCAATTTGGAGCCAAGTTTAATTGAAAATACACCTATTTACAAAGTTCCAAACTTTTTCTACACCAAATTCTTTTAAAATTACTTTTTCTTCAATATTTTACATTTTTCTCTACAGCATGTTGAATAGAACATAATTATGGTACTAATAGTTTATTGTGTGTTTTATAGAAATGTTCATTGAAGCAGCCAGAATGTTATAATTATTTTATTCAAAAAGGGATGACACAATAATAAACACATACATATATCGACATTATCAAACTGTTTTGTTTGTCAATATTCTTATAGTCTAGGACTCTGAGTTCTAGACTATAAGAATTCTGCTTAGTGCTCGTTTTTAAGAATACTACATAATTGCACATAAAATACTTAAAGGTAATTATGTGACTTATAATATTGGCAGAAAATTAGGAAGGGTAGTTTATTAGATGTATATTATATTATTTTTGTTTTCTTCATTTTTTAATTTCACAAACATAAAAAATTTCAGAAACAAATTATAGTTGCTCAAAACTTTGATTTCAGTTAATTATAATGGTTGTATTTAATCCACTGATACAATTTTTTTAATATCTAGACTGACTTACAGAAAAATTTATTATTGATTCTTAGTAATCCTCTTGGATACTTGAAGTTCCAGAGGTCTATTATTATATAGAACTTTAAAACTTTTTCTATTAGAAAATTTTAAGGGTCTCTTTAGCTTAAGAATATCCCTGACTTTGTATTTAGCACCTTCTCAAACAGTTATTAAATCCTTAAGTACTAAACAAATTTTTCTTTCAGCATAAAAATAACTACTGAATAATTTCATTCATGTTTAAAAAAATGTTTTTTTTAAAAAATAGTAATTTAAAGTTTTTATTGTAAATATAATAAATTTTAAAAAATTTATGTAATATGCAGTTATAGAAACAGTATGCCATATTTCAGAAGTCATAAACCTATATCATGACAACTGACAAAGATGCTTCAGCACGCATCAATAAGCCAATTGATTGGGGGCGCTATGGCCTTAGTAATGAACCCGCTATGGAAAAAGGTCCTCTTTTGGGATCTTGGGATGAGGGTGAAAGTAGCTCTCATTTCCAGGATAAAGGTCCAAAAGAAGAATTATTTCAAGAAAATGAGGTAATTTAAACAGATATTTAACTTTTCTTTATGAATAAGCTATGAAAGTTTTTATGAGATTTCTATTTTGAATTCTTTTTAACTATGCATTGTAAATTATATTTATATACTTGATAGATTCTCAAATTTGGTTATTATTTTCTTTAATTACAAACTTTTGTAAAGTAACTCAGTGGCAGTTTGTGGTTCACCAATTGTAGAATTAACAAACCTTAAAAATATTTGTTTTTAGAAAAACTAATTCAACTTTTTTGTACTTGTTTTATTTTAATCATATACATATCTTAAAGTGAATTTATCAGTTTCTAAATGAAATTTAAGGCATCACAATATATATTTATAATATTGTTATATAATTACTAAATTAATGTAATATATATATGTGCGTGTGTGTGTAAGTAAAAAAATTGTATGAATCCTCGTTGATATTTCTTACTTATAGCAATAAAAAATATTTAATAAGTATCTTCTTAATTTGTTTGGTGGGCATTTAACTAATTTATATATATATTTTTTTATTAAGAAAAATAATAATGTAAGAATCCACTTCATCGATTTTAAACCATGCAATAATCAAATTTCTGCAGCAACTTTTTTTTTCAGTGGATCAGATCTTAATTATTTTGAGTATTCCTTTCAATAATTGTCTTTCTGTGTTATTCATTCTCATTAGCAGAATGGAATTTGCATCTCTGATGTTATTAGAGAGTATGAAGGAGTAAAAAGACAATATTTGATAGTTCACTTCTATTAGATTTATCAAAATTTTTTCAAAATGAACTAAACCAGGAAACACTAATTTGATGTTTCATAATTCATATTCATTGTTTGTTAAATTATATAAATTGTGCAATATTCCACTATTTTTTTAATTATAAGAAAAATGTTTCTAAATTGATTATATCTTACTTTTTTGTTGAGGGTTTGTAAGATCATAAAGGTGAAGGTTGAAGGTCAAGTTGGGTCTTGAAGAATTCCTATGAAGTGAAAATAAAAAATTATTTGTATTATTTTTGGTCCCATAATAAATATTTTATTACTGTGAATTGTTGTATGATAAGTAAACAGCTTAAGCTTTTAAAATATTCAGTACATACTACTTTCCTAGAAAGCTTGTCAGATGTTAGAAGATAAAAGCCCATAAAGTTCATAAGCAATCCCTTTGACAATTATGCATGCATATTTGTCAACATTGACTTCCAACTTCCTTTGTTGAATAGTAATACGATAAAACTTTTAACTTTCTCTGAAATGTATTCAACCAACAAATAGCTTTGATTAACTTTGTATGTATACATAAAATTCAGTAATTTTTATCTGAGGAAAATTGCATTGTGTCTGTTAGAGAAATTTCAATATTTGAAGAAGTGAACATTTTTTATTTAAAAATATCTTCTGTTTCTAGAAAAAATAAAATTAAAGTTTTTGTAATGCTTGCTTCCAAGAGTTTAAAGTAAAAATTGTTAACCAGTAATCAGTAGTTTCCTTGATTGTTATGACTGAAATATATGCAAATCATGTTTTTCCTTTAAAAATGAAAAAATTCTATTCTTTCCATTTACATATTTTTTTCTGAAAGTTTCTGAAGCATTTATTATTATGGTAATATATATATATATATATATATATATATATATATTGCATAAAATCTTTCTTTTTAGAATGGATTTCTGTATTTTTTTAAAAGACTTACATTTATGATATTCTAATAATAAGCACACACAGATTTGTATAAATATTTTTCTAGTCAAAATACTTATTTTTCTATCTTTACAGTTAGCAAACAGCAAACCCTGGTGGAAAGCTAATTTTTTCTTGTCTGAACCAATTTTATTTGGAGTGTGGGATGGAGTATTTACATCCTGCATGATCAATCTGTTTAGTGTTATTATATTTCTAAGAGTTGGATGGATTGTTGTAAGTATAAAAATATTTTTCAATCTATTTATTTGATAATCATGCTTTTTTATTTTAATTAATGCAAAATTTGTATTGTAGGTTTACATAATTTTATTTATATAAAATATATGAATATTAATATATTTATTGTTAATTTACTTATGAATTTATATTTTTCAAGTTTATTTAAATCATTTGCTTATGGCATGTTAAAATTATAAAATATTTGGGCAGTTTTCTGAACTTGTGTACCTAAAAAAAAGTTTTTGATTTCATTTCCACTTATAGTAGATGCTTGTTTTTAATGATCTTTAAGTTATTAATTTTTACAATTTTCCAAACTAGTGGCAAATTCCTAACATGGTCCCATAGACACAATAATATTTTTAACTTCTCAGAACAAGCTTTTGAAAAGACTCTTTTTCACAAATTCATTTTCATGCATTTTAACTGATTATATTGCTGGTATAAAAATCCAGAACTTTATTAAGCAGTTTATATGGCATTTCTTTTACTTAATCTAACGTCTGGCTTATAGCCCAAGTACTTGAGTGGAATTGATAGTTTAAAGTTCAAATATAGGACGGTATTAAGTTCAAGGTGTTACAGCTTGGAATTGCTTTAATAAAGTGACATTCTAGGCACAGTGTATTTGTCAATACACCTATCCCCCGATTTACACTGAAGATAGGTTCCTTAGAAAACCGTGTAAATCGAAATCGGAATTCTTATACGTAAAACCGTGTAAATCGAAAACAAACTAAAATGTGCATAATTCAGTCATTTATTTCAACGTAAAATAAAACTAAATATATCTTAAAAACATAAAAATAGCTGTCTATTTATAAAATGACAAAAATATAAAGGTATATGTTTGTAATTCATTTTACATATAGAAACGAGAAATATAAATTAAAAAATTTAACCAGAAATTTAGTTACTGTTATCACTTTCCTAGACTCTTAATCTTTTATTTCTGATTGGTTTCATATCACTTTCATCACTTGATAGTGGTTGATGCGATTCAAGTTCGATGTAAGATGAATTAGAAGCAACTTTAGATGGGCGAACCTTGGTAGTGAAATCCGTAATTAACAATTGTGTTTCGTTTTTGATGAAATCATCATAGACCTCCTCATATTGAGTTAAGCGTTGAGATATCTGAAGGTTCACTTGATGTACTGTGCCTTAAAAGTCGAAATTATCCCTTGATCTAACGGCTGCAATAAAGAAGTCGTATTCTTGGGTAAAAATACAACTTGCACATTTTCATGATTTAAATCTTAAGGATGGCCTTGAAATTTAAAAACCGTGTAAACCGAGTACCGTGTAAATCGGGGGATAGGTGTATATAAAATGATCTTGGTGGAAAAACGATATATTGGTAAAATTGATAAGCACACTTTACTAAAACTTAACTAAAACTGAAAGAAGCCAAGAAAATTTATATTACAACTTAAATGAAGATATGTTAGTCACATCCGTGAACTTTGACATGGAAACTTACGCTGCCCAAAATTTCACTTTAGGACTTTTTGAATATGAATTTAGTTGTAATTTTTTCATTATTATATGATTAAATGTTTGAGAACAATAATGAATGACAGTGAAAAAGATTTTTTATATATCTAACAAGAAAACAATGCTCTGTGACTGTAATGAAAGTAAGAATTGTTTTTAAGTATGAATTTTATTTTGCTTCTGTTTTTTACCTAATTATACAGAATTTATGGAGAAAGCAATTTAGTAAAAAAAATCAGTCTGAAAATCCAACAGTTATTTTTTCTATTTTACTAACTTTCCATTTTAAGAGATATTGCACTGGTCCTTACTCATTCATAAAAATGAGGGTCTACTATATTTTACATAAATCAGCAGTTCCTTCATGATCTTTTTTAACACTATGGATTTTTCTATGTTATTTTGATCATATTAATATTATGGCTAGAATTTATTATTTCTTGGAAATTTTCTGAATTTCATATCACACATATTAGCTTTAAATTCTCAATGTGTAAATTGTTTCTCTTAATTATTTTTTTAAGTATTTTTTTTTTACCTGAAAATAAATATATTTCTTTGAATTATGTGTTGAGTAGGTGAAAAATTTGCTAGTGCCTGAAGGAAAGATTAGGTAGTTTTTACTGATACTGTTATAAATTTTAAAAACTATTAAAATTTTACTGGCATTTTTGTATACAAAAGCAGACCAAAAAAATATATTGAAAGGTGTATCTATAATTTTGAACCTACTTTAATTTTCATTTACTTCATTATATGACTTTGTATAAATTATTTTATAGGAAAAAAAGTAAGATAGAAGAGCTTTTTATGTAACTATTAAACTTTGTTAATGATTTATGACTAGATATTTTTAATGTATGCTGTTTTTTTAAGGTAGAATAAAAATGTGCATGTTAAATAACAGCACTTGCTATTGACCAAAATCTTAACTGATTTTAAAACAGCCTTCAATTATATTTAGAATCTTGTTTTGTAATAAATAATATTTAGAGCCTTAGTTTTGTACTAAATATCTTATTTAATGAAGGAGTAAAAAAATTCCCCAATTCTTTGTTCTTTTTAGTTTGGAATGTATGAACTTTAGGAAATGGAAAAAAAATCATCTATTGCTATTTCTTCATGAAATCAATTAAACAAGATAAAATTTATATTTAAATTTTTAATTTTCTTTGTATTATATGCTCTTAATTTCATTTAAAGATTAAAAATGTAATTAATAAATTATTATGATATTAAAATTATTTGAATTGAAAGTTTCTTATATAGAGAGATTTTAGTTTAATTAAAATGAGCTTCTCATGATTAGATATTATGATTTTGAAATAAACATATTTTATTTATTTTATTCTATTTTATTTACCATATCTACTTTTTATTTGTATTATTTATTTTAAAATGTTTCTTACATAAACTTGTGCCATAATTTTGTCTGATAATATTTTGTGGATTCTAAAATGTAAATTATTTCTGTATTACAATTGTTATATTTACTGATCATTCATTCCCACAATGTATATTTTAAGGGTAATGCTGGTGTCGGTCAGTCAATTGGAATTGTTATCATTACTGTTTTAATTGGTACAACTACTGTTTTATCTGCTATTGGGATATGTGAACGATGCCATCTGGAAAGTGGTGGAGTCCATTTTCTCTTGTCACATATTTTTGGAACTCGGATGGGAGGTGCTGTTAGTTTAATTTATTGTTTTGGTCAGGTAAGTTGTGCTCATTTTTATAAAATACTTCACTTGAAAGATAGACAATTTTTCCAAACTATTTTTGCTTTTACTTTAAATTATTAAATGAATTACATAGGAGTTATATTGCATGTAAATTTTTTATCAATTCATATAATAACAATTCATAAATAAGTGGATATCTTGATTTTTTTAAGCAGTTTTGCCCAGTTATAATTTCAGATATCTACATCAAGAACTTGAGGGATATTTATAATTGTATTTTTATAAACTGTGTTACTGCTTAAAAATAATTAATTAATCAGCTAAATCCTATGATCTAGTATGGCAATAAATGTGCCAAACTGTGGTTTACTCTGCCACAATGTATGCCTCAATTTTACGAGGTAACTTGTTGTGAGCATGTGCAAAATTTGTTTTTAGTAACCCTTGAAGCATTTTTTATTTATGGTTGAAATTTAAGTGTTTGAAGTTGTTTTGTTTTGAAAGTGTATCAAAATGAAATTTAAATATTTGAAGTTTTATTTTGTTTTATAAGTGTACATCAAATTGAAAAAATTGATTTTTAGTATTAGTGTGTCAGAGAAATGTATTAATAGTGATAATTTTAGTTTGCGCAAGTGATGATAAAGAGAGTACTTTGTGTTATTGGACTTAAATTGTTGTTGTAATAATTTTCGTAATTTATTAAGTATTATGCAAAAATATGTGACATGTATTTAGATTTACATAAATTGTTAATCTTTAACTCAAGTTTCCAAAAAAATGTATTTTAATTATATAAGTAAAAACTTAAGTTTGTTCATAAAAATGTATATTATTTACATTATTTATTTAACTTTACATAAACCTAGTGCTGTAGTGATAGTATCTCATGCTTCTAAGGCACAGATTCGAGGTTCTATCCTCAGGCTGGACAAGGTCAACTCAGTCTTTCATCCCTTTATTAATTCGATAAAACTGAGTACTAAACATGCTTGGAAACAAAAGATTGGGGATTTCACGTTAGACTGACCATTTAACTGGGCATATGCTTTGCACCCCAAAGCCTTCTGTTAAGAAAATTAATATGGGACATTGTAGACCTTGGCCTGCCGTACCACAGAATTTAATTTAGATTTAACTTTACTAATCGGTTCTCTCCAGGGTTAAACTTTATTTTACCTGGTGTTTTTTTTTTAAAGTGGGTACCACTGCCTGATTAATTAAAATCTGAGTTTTCATAAAAGTGTTATTTGTGTTATTTATTCAGTTTTATTTCCTTGTTGTCTCCTGTTGTAGATTGAGTGATATTTAGTTTATATTTGTTTCTTTTTTTATGTAATCTTTGTGAAATTAATTTCTGGTTATTAGTATTTTAATACTTATATAGTAGGTAATTATAATGAACTATTCAAAATTTTGATATTTAAAATTGCATGAAGTTGCAATGCTCAAAGTTCAAGGTTTGAATGAAATTTTGAAAACTGGATATTATATGAAATGATGGATTTTTGGTTGATGTGATAGCTACAATCCCTAGGTTAAAATTTCGAAATAGAGCCAAACCCACTCCAGATTTAGAATTTTATCAATAAATCTTTTCATGTATTTTAATACTTTAAAATTAGGTTTACATCAACTTTATTAAATTTTTTTTCTCTTGCTAATTCTACATTTAATATTCCATTCTTTGTTAAAGTGTAAGTTATATTATTTTATATTTAAAAAAATAGAATTCTTTAATTCTATTTTATTGGTTTGTTTATGTTTATATTTATTTAGAATTATGTTAATTACGACTATTGAGCTAAAAAAGTTTTTATCTATTTCAAAATGAATATGGGAGGTGAAAATTCTATCATCACAGTGCATTGTAAAACTATTAAAAAATTAAATGTCTTTATCTCAAAAAAAGCTTATTTTTTATAGTTCTTTCTGAAATTATTCAAGTTTTATACTAAACTTTGAAAATGGACAAAATTATTTTTAAAAACTACTTAATTAGTGCAAAAAACTTAATTTCTTTAAAAAAATTATTCAAAATCTGTTTTGATTGCATTTTATTAATACTTTAATATATTTCATTTCCTTAAATTGATAGGTATCAAATCTTTATGTATTCTTATATGTAAACCACAAAATTATTTTTATTTATAGTCTGTAAGCTGTGCACTTCATGTGATGGGTTTTGCTGAGTCTTTTTCTCAAGTAGTTGCTATTCATGATGCATGGGCTACACGAGGTGTAGCAATAGTAATCATTGTCTTACTTTTAGGTAAAATAAATTACATATTTTAAATTTAATTATAATATTTTATAAAAGATACAAAGTTCATATATTTATAAAATTTCAATAAAAAAATTAAATTTTTATATATTTGGTGGATTGAAGTTTTAATTTTGTTAATAACACATAAAATATTTAGCTATTAAAAATTTCTATAACTTTAATAATGCCATAATTCATCTTGACTAATAATATTAAATTCTTTCCATGCTCTACAGCTGGTTGCTAGCCCAGGCCATCTCATTTAGCTTAAACCATTTTGATCTATTTGATGCTATGAAGCAACAATATTTTCATAACATTTACCAAGATGGTTTCCAAACGTCTTTTATTTCACAATTTCTAAAAAATGGCAAATTTGCTTTAAGTAGTTTTGATTATTTTTTTCTATTACTCTGGATGAATATCCATTTACTTTTATGTTAGTCTCATGTTTAGTTTTATCTAATAAGGTAAATAATTATTATTAAAATTAATTATTTTCACCGTAAATCAAGCTCATCATATGTTTTTTCTTTTAAAACTTAAAATTTATGTTAATGATATATAATTCTTTACTTAACATACTTTTCAGGTATTAACTTAGCTGGAGTTAAGTGGGTAATTCGCTTACAATTTGGATTGTTGATTATTTTGCTTTTAGCTGCTCTTGACTTAACTGTGGGCACATTTATTCAAATAGATATAGGTATATCACATTTCATTTTTACATTTTATTTATATAATGCCTTAACTGTAATAAAAACATTTCACTCACAGCATGTTTTCCACTTAGCCCATGGAGTTGTTGGATATGATTTAGCAAATTTACGAAACAATACTGGGCCTGATTATGCTGATGGAGAAAACTGGTTTACAGTATTTGGAGTGTTTTTCCCAGCTATGACGGGAATACTTGCTGGAATTAATATGAGTGGAGATCTGCACAATCCTTCCAAAGACATCCCAACAGGGACCTTAGCATCAGTTGGTACAAGGTAGCAATTTTTCTTTATTTTATGATGTCATAAGTGATTAAGGGAAATTTTAATATGTAATTGTGTTAATTGAACTATCTAAAGAAACTTATTTTGCAAGTTTTTTTTTGTGTAATATTTCTATGTTTAAATTTTCTTCTCTTGAATTTTTTTGTTTCTTATTAAAATTTCCATTTCTTCATAAGAGCTACAACCTTTTACATCCCAACCCCATCACTTGCAGCAGCTTTTTATCAGTTCACCCCTAAGAGTTTAAGGTCTTTTTCCACACTATCTAACCATAGATGGGAATCTTCCCTTTCAGTTTCCTTTTATTGATTTTTTTGGGGGGAGGGAAATCATATATCTATAAATATGACCTAGCCATCTAGCCTTTACTATTTTTATAATGTGGGGATTATTATATTTTTTATGGATTTCATGACTGTATAAAGTTTTCCATATGCTATTTTTCTTTTAGTGGTCTAAAAATTTTCCTCAATATTTTTCTTTAGAAAATCAGAGTAGATTCTCTTCTGCCTTGTTAAGCACTCAGCATTCAGATCTGTAAAGAGCCACATGTCTTATCAAGGCCTTGTATTGATTTATTTTGGTTTTTATACTAATTAGATTAGATTTGAGTTGACTAAGTTCATAGAAACACCTGTTGATCTTGTTTATTATAACCTGTTTATTATTTTGGTTTTAATATTGATGTTGCTTGAGAAAAGTTTCCATTTAGTTCATAAGTAAAATTTTATTGTTAGCCACAAACAGGTCCATTTAACAATTATTTTTAAGTATCAGAAAAAGAGTAAAGCTACATCAAATTTTTAAGTTTCTTTCATTTTATGAAATGCATATTGTATACTTATGTTACTTAACATAGTTCATGCTTTTGTTAAAATTGACCTATAGAAATCTTCTAGTGTAAAGATGAAAATGAATTTTATTGTAATCTTATTTTTTTTTTCCTAACTTTGTTTTTATGCATGTTTGTAAATCAATATAAATAAGTTATTCATAATAAAATTTATTTTTATTTCATAAAAAATCTTTAAAATTGTAATAGTTGAATTTCTTAAACAAAATTTGAAGGCTATATTTCTTTGTTTGAAACTATTGCTTTATTCACAAAGAAAATCTTATTTCAGGAATTTATTATTAATTTCAAAATATGAAAATTCATAAGTGTGTATAAACATTTTAATTATTCTTTATTGAAAAATGGTATGCTCTTGGATAATTTTCAAATATATATTTTTATTTTTATGATCTCAAATGTTGTGAAATAAAAAGAAAATGAAATCAGTTTTCCAGATTTTTGAAATATGCATATTCATTTATTTATCACTTCTGTGTATCCATCCTCTATTTAAACTGCTATAATATAATTATTTAAAAATGAGTAAGCTATTATTTTCTTGTTAATATTTTATCAACCATTTTTAAAAAATAGTAATTTTAGAAATCAAAGGCATTTTTATTTTGAGTAATATACAATTAAGTACATGCTTTTTAATTTTTTAATGCATTTTTGTAGAAATTACAGTATTTCATGAAATTTAAAAACAAACATTATTTGAATGGCTAGGAAACAAAGTATAAAGTTTTAATTTCCCTTCTCAGTGTTTAAAGATCTATTAAGAATAATATAATAGGTGATGAAAGATTGATTAGTTCATAAAACATATATGCATGATTCATAATAAATCTGTATGTGATATTCTAAACTTTGATTTTGAATTGAAATATTTTCTGCTCATTTATACTTATCTATAGTGTGAGTTTTGTCTTTCTGTTATTTTTTTAGTCATTCACAAATGAAATGCGTATGAACTTTTATGTAACTTTATTACTGAATATTTTTATTTTCTTCCATAAATATCACCAAGCTTGAATTCATAACCTGACTCATTAGTACTCTTGCCATCAATTCAACAGTTTATGGGTTTGATTCCAATTCGCGTATGGATGTTTGTAGTGATTCGAAATCCATTTTAAACCATTGGTCCCAGTCTATTTCGCCATTGTGTTTAAAAAGTAACTATCGTGAAAAATAAAACAATCAATCAACTACTGGGACAAAGATAACTGATAATTTCAGTGTCATTGGAAACATGCCTTTTATTTATATGCAATGTCAGTTTGGAACATTAAAATCTTTAAAATTTAATTTAAGAAATATATCAAATTATGTTTTCAAACTCATTTATTTTCACAGTCATATTCTTTAAATTTATTTATATTATAGTTGAAATGTGAATATCAATTCATTGTTTATTTAAAATTATAAGAAAAAAAATAGACTATTTTGGATTATTAATACTATGATATCATATAATTAATGTTTTATTATCATATATTATTTATTAAAAATTTAGTCCTTTCTTTTTGCTTTAGTCATTTTTATAAAAAATGCTTTATCCTGCTCATTTTCAATTTATCATGAAAAAGAAATCAAAATTTTTAAGACTCTTAATCTGACATGAAAAACATGTAATTCAATTGTTTTTGGTGTTAAAATTAGTGTAAAAATTTTTTTGTTGTAAAAAAAGTGGATATTTTCATTTTAAATTTACAATATAATCTGGAGAAAAATTAATTTATCCTTAGCAACAATTTTATCATAAAAATAACTAGTAATTAATTGATTGTTAACATGAATTAATATTATTATTATTAATATTATTAATATTGCATCATATATAAATATTTGAATTTGGGCAGATTAACACAAATTGTTTTATTTATAATGTTAATATTGTGTATTCAATGAACTAATTGCCTCTACATTTTTCTTGTTTTATTTTCTTTAGCTTCTTCATTTATATGATGTTTGTTGTTGGATTAGGAGCTACTTGCCAACGTTGGGCTCTGCATACTGATTATATGATTGCTGAAAAAGTAAGTAAAAAAAAGAGATTAAAAAAACTCCCCTGAAAATTCCTTGTCTCTTAATAGATAACATTTTTCTAAAATTATATATATATATTATTTTAGAAAAATAATTTCCTTTTTATATTTCAATGTATTTTTTTTAAACTTAGGTGTCTGCTATTGGCATTCTTTTCCTTGCTGGCCTTTATATATCTGCTATGTCAGCATGTTTAGGAGCCTTATATGCTACTCCTAGAATTATTCAAAGTATGGCTAATGAAAATGTTATACCAATTTTAAGATTTCTGGGGAAAGGTGTAAGTATATAATATAATATTAAAATATTTTATTTATTTTAGATTTTGGATATTTAATTAATGATTTCTAAGAAATTTAAAATGTTTAATTATATAAAAAAAATGCTAGTTATGTGTGAAGTCATGATATCAAGTGCCAGTCTCTTAATTACACTATTTCTTACATAAAGTCTCAGTTTTATTATTACAATGAAAGCAGTTTTCTAAATTTCTGCAAACAGTGATTGAAAACTTTGTTATTAAAGTTGAGATGTTGATACACTTATATTACAAAAATTAAAATTATTGCATTTTAAAGATTACTGTTAAATTAGATAATTTATCAGTAAATCAATAGTAGTTATATAGTCAATTTTTCAAACTGATTATTTTATAGAATTTAATAATAGCAAATATTATCAAGTTTTCCATGGTAAGATTTTTTTATGTTATTACTATGGTTATTGTTCAATATTTATGTGATTATAAAAAGGAAATATAATTTGCTAGAAATTATTATCTATTTAAATGTAATTTGGATTGTTGAAATCACTATCTATTAATCAAAAAGAGTTACATTTCTTACATTGTTAAATTTTAAATATAAGTCAAAAAAGACAATACTTTTCATAATTTCCTTCAAATTAAAATGCTTAAAAATTCGATTAAGAATTTATAATTTCTTGATTGTTGTAATTAATATAATTTATACCTTATTACACTGTTCATTTTTATGCTCATGCTTAAATTTATTTTTAGAAAGGACCAAACAAAGTGCCAATTTATTCTCTTATACTGTTTGCAAGTGTCACCTTCATGTTTGTTCTTATTGGAAGCATCAATACTTTGGCCCCTATTGTCACTATACCATTTCTTTTGACTTATGCATTTGTAGAATATGCTTATTTTTCTCTTGCCATGAGTTTTGACATCCAAAGAAAGCGGGAAGAACGATATGTAGAGCAAGGATTTCACAGTCCATCTTTTGTTGTGGATTTCACTGGTCGAACACCTGTTTATGGATCTACCAAAGAGAATAAGGTATCCGAAAAATATCAATTCTGTTATAATATACTAACTACAGTTTTATTCTGTATTTGTATCCTTTTAATAATACCTCAGATTATATGTAATTAAAACAAAAGGCTGTTAGTAAATAAATATTTATACTTAGCTCTAACTTATTAGAATTATATGATTCAATTAAAATTACAGAGAAAAATATCTCAATGTAAAAATTAGCTCTCATATCATTTTTCACTATTAATTACAAATTCTAATATAATTATGAACTAAATATTTAAATTCTCTTTTAGCATATTAAAGACAGATTTAAAAACTTCAGTCAGACATTTCAAAAATTTTATTTACAAGTGTAAATTTTTCATCTGAAATATTATATTTTTATAAATTAAAATTGTGATTTTGAAAGCAGAAATATATTACATTACTTTTGAATCATTCAAGAAGTGTTATTCAAAGATGGTCGTACAAATCAAAACTGATTCATATGTCACCACTAAATTTGTGAGTTAAAGATTTTGAAGATTTCCATCAACCCAAATACTAAATGTACATAAAATTCAAAATAGTTCAAGGCAACTTGTACCGAAGAATACTATTCTTCGGTACATTAGCAAAATAAACAGGATAACCCAATGCAAAACTTAACAGCCAGTTTTTTCATTAAAATTTAGAGGTAAAGTAAATAATTTATTCTAAAATTAACAAAATTGCTGCAATTACAGTGGACTCGTGTGTACAGATTATATGGGAAAATTTAATTGACCATCAGTATATTTGATTTCTTTTCATGTTCAGAAATAAACATGCCCCTAAAAAAAAAAAAAAAACCTGAAGAAATCTTTAAAAAGCATAAGAATTTGGATGTAGGTACAAAAAAATCTTTTAAAAGTAATTTATTTTAAGCATTTGTATTTATTACTTTCACAATAAAAAAGATAAATCTTACTGAAAATTAATAATCTTTTTTTTTGTAATTCTTAAGAAGTTAAGAGAAAAAATTTTTTAAAGTAAAATTGACTCTACAATGTCTATGAAAACTAATAAATTATAAATAACAATTTAAATTTTATTTAATGCAATTTAACTATGTAATTGATAGTTTCTTGTTCTTTAGATATTAATAATTTATCAATGCTGCAAATAAAGAGCATTATTGTATTTATATTATAAATTGATATTGTTTCAATTATATATAATACATATAAGAAACTGATTGTTTTAATGTAATTAGGAAACCTATATCGTTATCACATTTCATCAATAATTTTGCTCTCTTTGAATATATAATTTTGAAAAACCTGTTTTAATTAATAACAAGAATGTCTTGAAGGAATTAATAAACCGCTTTTATAGAATGGACAAAATAAAAAAAATTGTTATTGATTTAATTATGAAAACATTTTTACTAGACGTATATTTTTTAAAATTATGGATTTACATATAAATCCAATTAAAAATGTCTCCATTTCTCTATTGCTTTAGTATTAGTAATATAAAGAAAGGTTATGTAAATAAATAAGAAAAAAAAATAATAAAAACATTAGCATAATTGTATTTTGGCGATCACTTTGACAATAAATTTAGTTAAGAGTTTTACCAAAACAACTATTGTAAAGTTAATAATGTTGTTTTGTTTTGCTGAGATTAAACTATTTCCAACTTTTTTTACAACAAGATACTAGACATTAATAATAATAATGTATAAAAGTACCTAGCTAATGGGAAAATGGACTAGTTGTTACCAATAATTGCTTTACCATAACCTTATATATTTAATTTCCTTTTCGGAGAATCAAACTAGCAACTTCAGCAGGAGAGTGTGTATATCTAAATAAATTAGATAGAAATTTATTTCAAAAGAGATAATCAAGGTCTTAAGCTGCTTAATCTGCAATTCAAATCTGAATTTTGTTCAAAACTTATGGGATATTTTGGTTCATCAAATGTATGCAAGTAACTGTCAAAATGTTTTGTTCATATTAAAAGTAGCTATCATAAATAAAAGGTACAAAATTTCTAAATTTTTACTAAAAATCTGTGTCATTTAATTAAAAATTAATTAATTATGTAGATTGATAAAAAATATCTAGAATTTAATGGTGGATTAGCATCTATTTAATTTTGTTAATAAAAAATATTTTACTCAGTGAAATTATTAATGAAACATTTACTAAATAAAAATTTAACATTATAAAACATTTAAAATGAACATTTGGTATATTTAAATAGCTTTTAAAATGGATTATTATTTATATTTCATTTATTCACATCAACTTAATTTACTTTATTTAACTATGTAAAATAAAGTCTCAAAATCCACATACATAGCTGTGCAGTCAAGCTCCTGACTATGCCTTAAAGTTAATAGATTTAGAATACTCACATTCACCTGTCACCAAGCACGTAATAATTTTGAACCATGGTGAGTTAACAATGTCATACCAATCATATATATATATGATTACAAACAGGCACATGTACTGTTTTAATCATTACTAACATATATTTTATTTGTTACAAACTTATATCTTAGTCATTATAAAATGATAAGACCATTATGTATTTCCCTCTGTTAATATATATATGTCACTTCGACATTTTATGTAAATAATACATGTAAAAAGAAATTGTAACACCTTGATACAAATAGACAATAATTAACTGTTGATTAGTTCTTATCTAATGCTAATTAATAAGAAATATGTTTAAGATGAAAAGTAATTCATTTTCATAAATATTTGAATAAATCTTAGTCCATTCAAGAATTTAAGCTGAAGTTAAAATATTGCTATTTATTAATTATTTTTTAATGGTGTTACTGTATTTATAATAAGTATTTCTTGTCTTATTCAGAATGATGCTGATCTAGATGAACTGTTTCCTGAACGTGTACCACATCATAAACGAGGTATGGTACGCGATGGCAGTAGTATGAGCATGAGTGCAACAGAGTCACCTTTGACTTCTCCTGATGAACATAGCTCTGTACGTAGTGCTGAAAGCAGGAATTCCCAAATTAGTATCAACCAAACAATTTTAAAATCACCTGAGGAAGGTAATTTGTTGATATTTATTAACAAATATGAAACGTTTGAATCACAGTGTCACATTTAATGTCTTTCCAAATTAACTGTACAAATTTCTATTCAGCATTATTCATACTGTTTTTAGTAACAGTGTGTGTATGCATTTTCTTCATTAATGAGAAGGTAGTGTTTTCTCATGTTATAGCTCTGAAAGGAAGAAATCTATTTTATTTTCTCTAACAGAAATTATTATTAACTTATCTTCTAATCATTCATGATTAATTGAGATCAAAATTACTGTTTCGGAATTTTATGAATTAAGTTAAGAAATCAAAAGTTGCTAATTCTTTTCTATTGTAAAATTACTTTGTGTCTATGAAAAAGAAAATGTTTTATTTTTCAAGTGTGCCTCCTTGTTTAATATCTGGACATCTTTCAAGTTTCCTCTCACTTGTTATTTTGATTTTATTTATAATACTTATTTTTGAAATAAGCCTTTACTTGTAATCTATGTAACCTTGAAAGCTGAATTCAGTTCGCATATTAAATATTGGTTGCAATATAATTCTATCTGTACTCTTATTGTTAAAGCAATCAATTTGAAATACATGACAGTGATATGTTATAAAAATGAAACAATTTGTAATGGGTGACTCAAATTATTTTTATTTTAAGACTTTGAAATTCATTCATTCATGCTATCAGTTTCAAGTTTCCTGTCATTCAACCTTTTCCCAAAAATTTATTTAATTTTAAATGAAACACTGTATATTGTGTCTGTTGAGATTAATAAATACACAATGCACACTTTTATTTAGTTTTGTTGAAACCCATTAATTTTATAAATTGAATAATGACTTTTAGAAAGATGTTTCAAAATCAATGTGTCCACATTTATATATCTTAAAAAAGAAAAGAAATCCAAAAGCTTCAAAGCCTGCTATCTGAATTATATTAAAATTATGATTACAATAGATTTTTAATTCATGCTCACGTGTAACTGAAAAAATTTGATGTTAATAAAAAAATCAATGTATTGCATATTTTATCTTTATTTTGTAGTAAATTTTGCTTTTATGCTTTCTATTTTAAATTGATTTAACATGATTTTTCTAAGAATACAAAATAAATTATAATACACTTAGACTGGAAAATAGAACTGGAGAAAATAGTTTTAAACTTAGATTGGAAAATATACGCAAATTATGTTTTAAAAATTATTTATTGAGAATGAAATATGCATAGCATATTTCATTCTCAATAAATGAATGAAATATGCATGAAATGAAATATGCATGAGAATGAAATATGCATAGTGAAACCAATTAATCCTCTAAACACTGATGACAAAGGTATGTAATATAATAAAAGCTATAATTTTTGATGAAAACATTATTTGATAAAGTAAAATAATTTATTTTTATGCAAATAAAAATATAAAAGAATTTATAAGAAAATGAATTATAAATTATTTAACAATGAATGATTGATTTAAGTAACTTAAATGATTGTGTTACTATTAATCTAAGCTTTTCAGACAAAATACTTTAATAGAAAGTCAAAATTTCTAATTTTTTTAAAAGAAAATACTAAATGTGCCATTAATGTTATTTCTAGTTTTTTAACTTTTAGTTTCATTCAGAATGTATTATTGTTAGCACTCATAAAAGTATAAAATAAGCTTAAATATAATTAAAGAAATTTTATGGAGATGCAGTATTTAGTTTTTTAATTAATATCAGACATTAGTTTGTGATTGAAATTATTTAGATGACATTATTATGTTTATTCATTTAAAGGATTTATCAGTAATTTTGAAGGATTTTCTTTAATGAATGAGCATTGCAATAATGTCCAATTGTTAGCAGAACAAATTTAGCATCTGAAATGTTTATTAATCACGCACATAACTTTGCAATTTAGATTTAGATTCTGACTTGCTTTGACATTGATTTGTAACTATAATGTCAAAGATAAATAAATTAATAAATTCCTATAGTTTTTAAGATAATCATAGAGTATTGAGCAAAATAAGTGATAAATTTTATTTTGAAACATTGATTTTTATAAAAATTGAAATACTATATACATAGAAGAAACTATACATTAATAATATGTGGAATATGCATTAATAAATGTGTTTTTTTTTCTTCTTAAATTCCACTGTAACTATAAGTATAAAAATAGTTCAAGATTAAGTGTACTTCAAATTTATGATGTATTTTTTCTTTAACCAACAAGTTAATTGGTAAATATTTTCTTTAATACGAATATGATTTCCAAAAACTTAAATTGTGTAAACCTTAAACTCAAAAGGAACATGTATTTTTCTGATTATGAAACTCAAAAGAAAATTAGGAATTTTTCTGAAATTATATCAAACTTTATAGAATTAAAAAGGCAAAAATTAGTATTTCAATTTTTGTATTTTTGTTGTAAATTCCTTGAAAATGCCTATCTTTGGAAAGATATGTTATTTTCTTGTTACAAATTTTGTGAATTACTTAATTCATAATTGTGTTGTATGATATCTTTTAATCATGTTTATCATGCTTTAAAATTTTGTTATTAATGTTTATTTCAGCTAAATATTATAGAAATGAAATAACTAGTAAACAGAAAAGATGGTATACAGTTTTTTGCAACAGATGGCTTGCTTTATTTGGGGTAAGTATTTTAATATTAATTAATTTAATTATTTAATAAAGCTATTATTAAATGTTTTTTATGCTATTCATATTTTAGGCATGTGTGAAAATCGCAATGATGTTTTTAGTTCAGTGGATTTATTCTCTTGCTGCTTTACTTATAGTTCTAACTTTATGGTTTTATATTGGTCAAGTTAATCCTGGAAGTGTTCGGGGTATGTTTAATCCAAGTTTCAATTTTCTCATTTTATATCTGTATAATAAATTAATGAATTTAGTTATACATATATTTCAGGCATAGCTGAATTTCGGCTTTTTCCTTGGATAAAGAGTTTGTTTTACAAATGCTTTGGGTAAATATTGTTTTTACTTTTTTTATTAAGCAAATTTACTTAATGTAAACAATTATAAAAGTACAAGTATTGTAAACAAATTATAAGGATACGCTATAAATTATAAATATAATTTTTATCATATCTTTGTAACTTTTTTCAAAATATGTTTTTAAGTACAAATGTTTTAAAATGCAAGAGTTTGTTATTTTCATAATTTCACATATTAACATGATAGTTTTTATTTAATGAAATTTGTTTTAATTGATTAAAAGTAATTATAAATTTATAATCATTTTGAGAAACTTGAAAGTTTACAGAAAAATTCATTGTATTTGATTGTGTTTTTTTAATAAATTATACGACAGTTCAAACATTTTTAGCTACTAACATTAATGCTATATATTTGGTTTGGATTTATATGAATAATAATAAATACTCAACTTGATTGCTTATTTTTTATTAAAATAAGCAATCAATTTGAGTATTTATTAAATATAGTGTTCAGTTTTTAATTAAATATGTTCTAGCTGTGTTATATACATAGTTAATGCTATTGATCATTTTTGATACATGATATTGTTGTACATTCAAATGCGTCAAACATTATTTCATAATATTTAGAAAATTCATATTCAGTTCAAGAAATTTCACCAGCTTTAGTTAAAAAAGTATGCATATATGTTAGTTCAATTTACAAAAGTCTTGGAGATATGTATTTAACTAATATTAGTAATACATTTTAGTAATAACAAATATTAGTTAATTATATATTTGGTTTTGTTACTAATTTGTACAAATGCAAAATAATTAGATTTTTGTCTTATAAAGTTACATTGTTACCAATTAAACAATTTTAGTTTATCACTATTTGAATTTACTTCAGACTCAGATTTTTTTTTATCATAAATTTGCGCTTCTGTTTGCAATCACATTTGCACAAATTTTAAAAATGTTTTACAATATCATTTATAAGTGAAACAATGCATGATTATGAAAATAAAACATGTCACTAAAAAGATATTTTCACTTGTTTGGTAAGTGAAAAAAATATTGTTCCACTGAACTCTTTTTTTATGTGTTTATTATGATTAAATTGTGTAAAATTTCTTTAAATAAAAAAAATCTGTTTAGCTAATTTATGTATAACATATTTTTAATTTTGTTTGTATATGCATATATATATTAATTATCCATGCATGAAGTATTTTTTATTTACCTTTTTATAATAAATTTTATATGCAGTTTAGTGGAAAAACCTTGTTCTTTGTTATAATTATTCTACTATATTTCTGATGATCATGTTAAATTAATAAAATTCTGACTAATCTCTCTGAACACAATATATTGAATAATTTGTGTTCACTATTATAATTAGTGGAAATTTACTTTTAATTGGTAATTTAATTTTGTAAAACATTTATTTTCTCATTTTGCATTATTATGTTGACAGAAATTATAATTAAGTATTTGTTAGACTTTTTAATTATGTTCTTTTTGATATTATTCTAAAATAATTTGGGAATTTATTGATTAATATTACCTAAAAGAAAATTTTTAAACCAAGCAAGTAAAAGTATTTAAATAATAAAAACCATTTTATGGAGCTAGTAATTTATTAAATAGGCTACAATTAAAAAAAAATTGAAGTGAAAAAAATTCCTTTTAAGTTATGTATTTTTAATATATTTTAAAATTTTTATAATATATTTGCATGTTATAGTGATCCAATCATGAAATATTTTTACCTACAACAATATTTTTTTTTGAAAGGTGTAAAGTTTCTGATTATGACCAAATTGTTGTGGCTCCTATTTTACCTGAACTTGAAGTTAAAGAAGCTCAATTAACTGAAGACAATGCCGATTTTGCTTCCAGAAAACGATACCATCATTCCAAAACAATTGAGAGTGTTCCACACACAGATCACTTGGAGAGTGATTAAAAATGTCTTATTTATAAGGTATATATTTTTTAATTATGTAATCCATAAATTTAAAGCATTTCATTATTTAATATAACACTGCTAAGTTTATGAATATTGAAATTATTTTCTTATGCCACTTTTTCAATTTGTGCCCTTTGATTTTTATATTTAAAGATATTTTCTTATTTATTTGTCAAAAATTTTGAGAAAAATGACGAAGTCATTGACCATGAAAAAATAAAATGCATTTTGTTTAATTAAAGCTTAAAATATTTGACAAGATAAATGTGTTCTTAAGTATATGTTCTATGGATAACTTATCTGCCATCTCAGCTATGAGTTGTCAGGTTGCTCTGATCTAACATTTTGTTTTTACACATCACAATTCTATATTATGAAGATAGCTATATGGGATTTCAATTGACGCTTATCCAATACTATAATATGATAAACCACAATACAGGTAGGTTCTAATTCAACTTCTTTCATATTCAGAAATTTGCTGGTGAGCATTTCTGTTTCTTGTATGAAATAAAAACATTTTTTTATAAATAATGTTCAAACTCAATTTCTATATTTGAATTTAATTACTTACTTTGAAAACATTGTAAATTCCGCTATGCTGTCTAATTTATATAAATACTTTGAAGAGCTAATATTTTACATATTACACTATCTTCTTCCTGTTGTGCAAATTCCTTGTGTAATTTTTATGTTGTAAAATTTTAAGTGTATGGTCTTGGTATAGCAGTTTTAATATCCATTCATGAGTCTTATGGATTCACCATTGTCTAGTAGTAAATGTGTACTATTTGGTTTGGGAAAAAAACTTGAGTCCTCAATCTCAACTACTATTGAACAATGGGAGATGGCTGGTTGCTGTACCTCTGCTCTCTGCATGGATGTTTGTTGGAACAGGTGCTTGGTAGTTTTCTGGATTTTTTTCCACTGTGACTTGTGGATACAAATTGTTATCTTTGAAAAGTCCTTCTAGAAAACAAAGATGTACTATATTTTCAAATGCCTTATAGTGTAGTAAATAATAAGTGGCTTTAATCTATTAGATTGTCCTCACTATACTGTGCCAAAATATTTATATCTTAGTAAAGCATTTTAATGATTTTAATAATAATTGCTTATAATCATAATCCAGCAGTATATTGTTTTTTTTTCTCATATTATTAATCCAAGTCAATTTAACTTTGTATTGAATTTTCTAATAATAATAATTTTTTAGAAGTCTAATAATATCCTAGAGTCATTCCCTCATTACTAATTTATTGATGATTTCTAATTTTATATAAGTTTAATATAAGCTTATGTCTCTTGTGATTTTAAATTATTTAAAATTTATTGTTTTACTTAAATTTTCATATTGAAACTCATTAATTTGTTATAAATATTGTTTTTCATTAAATAATATAATCTATGATAATTTTCCTTCTTATTAAATTTTATTTATTAGATGTTTCTGACACTTATTATTTACATACCTGTATGGAAAAATATTTCCTCTACTAAATTTGTTTTTATATGTCTTAACAGAAATGGAACAGTCTTTGCTGGCAAAGATAAAAGATAAGTTATGTAAAGCTGCAATGTACATGCTACTTAAAACTTCCATCAAAAATCATTGCTCATGAGATCATAATGCTAAGCTATGTTGACATTTAAAATTTAATCACTTGTTTCATTTTATTTATTGCATATTTTATTATAAATTATTTTAATATGTGAAGTTTTATGTCTTTTTCAATTGTTATATTTTTAAATATTTATGTAAAATTTATTTTATCTGTGATTATTTATACGCATTTATTTATTTTTGCTTTGAGCTTCTGCTGTTAGAAACTTATTGTTAGAAAATATTACAATTTTTATAAATTTTTATTTTCAATAAATTTTTAACTAAGTTTCTTTCTGAAAATTGTATAAGCATTTATTCTTTTAAATTTGTTTTATAGTATAAATTTAATTTCTTATTCTCAGTTTGAAGGAATTATATTAATGGAATTATTTAATGTACTTAAGTGTGAATGTTTATTGCATCTATACAGAGGCAATGAATGCCTAAGAATGGAGCTGAATAAAAAAGTACCAAAAATGACCATTAAATTAAATAAAATTTTTATTTCAGAATTTTTTTTTTCTCGTTTTTAATTATTCTTTATTAGTAGCTCAAAATATAATTTTCTTACTTAGTTGTATTGTTGAATTTCGATAAATCATTACAAGCCTTAATTTTAGTATTAATTTTGTATCTTTTTTGTTCAAATGAATTAATTTTTTTAATTAATGAAAATAATTAATAATAGTAATTCTTTAAGGAGGTAAAAACCCTCTATTGGCTTTTGGCAAAAATTTTATATAATTATATATTTAATGTAGATTATGATATATCTGATTTAGAGAGAGGAGAGGAAACAAACAAGAGTGAATAGTTCATATATAAAAACAAATTCAAATTGTGTTACTTTAAAATGAGCGTGAATATGTGTTTTCTTCTTTATGTATTTAGTGTATCTATGCGAGATATTTTGCCAGCATTTAATTTTTACTTCAAATGAATTTAAAATTTATCTTACTATTAAATGTAGTTTATATTTCTTTTAAATATTTCATTTTAAATTTTTTACCATCTGTTATTGGTTTCTTGTTCATTTGTTTGTCAAATTATTTATTTTTAATTGTTAAACAATCTACTTAATTTTGTCATGCATTACTCAGTAAATTTACTCATACAAGGATGTTTTACAAAGAATTTTCACTCCAAAATTTAATTTTAATTTGATTAAAATTCTGATTCTTTTTTAAAACAAAAACTACCTTTCAATTAGAAACTTAAAGAATAAAATAAAGTTTCATGATTTTTTACAATATTTATCTGATTATAGTGATTACATTTTTGGGAAAACATTTCTGTTTTACTTTGCAAAATACATTTTCAACAATTTTCGTATAGTCATTTTTCACATTTTGCTTTATTTTCAAAATAATATTAAATAAAAATATTTGTGAGCAATTGAAACATGCAATTTGCAGGTATTAAAATAGCTTTTTTAGTTTGAATAATTTAATCTTTTATAAAAATTAAAAGCATTTCTTTATGTTGAAATATTATGCTTGGCAGAAATTTCTAATGTATTTATACTTTTCAATTTTTTTTATTATGTATTTATATGAAATACATAAGAATATCCGAAAAATTATTATTTCCTTGATTTTGTTTATTGTATCTATTTAGTCACTTTGTGCTTTAGTTACCTAAATATTCATAACATGTATTTTTTCTGCAAATGAATGGTCTTTTATTTTTAGTTGTATGCATTGAAATACAAATATATATTCAGATTTTCATATATGAATGTGCAAAAAAAAAAAAAAAAAAAGGAAACTGGTAACAGTAGTAGTCCCAATATATGTGGCTTCTATAGTGCTCATAAATGTTTTGGAGTTGCATGACAATGTAGTAGATTTAGAGCAGAATCATTTTGTGTAGAGATAGTCTTTCAATGTACATTCATCTAAATCCATGATTTGAAAATTCTCTACAGAATTTCTTGAAAGAAAGCATATATGCACTTACTCGTGTGAAATTTTTAATATACAAATATAACTGTTAAAACACAATAGACACACCTTTAAATCAAGTTTATGAATGTAGTAGGAAATAAAAGCCCAATAAAAAATTGCGATTGGCAAAATTATTTTAATCTATTATTAATAGCCAAGTTTGTGCCTGATATGTAAAAGAAAAAGATGATATTGAAACTGATCTATAACTTAAAATTGAAAGTGGCTGAAATTGAACTATGTCTAGGATAAAATAACTTCTAAAGAAATAGACTATTTTGTTTCTATTTTATCATATCAATTTGAAATGTCAAAAGATTTTCATTTAAATCTATAGACGTAATTTTGTATTAACAATTGAGTTTTACCTAAAGAAATGTGTAAAAATATCCTTTATCCATTTTCATACATCTCTTTAGGCTTTATAATTTTTTTTTTCATTTAATTTGAATCACCTATTGGAAATCTTAAAGTTTATAAAGCTGTAAAATAACCATCTGGCTGCTTAATTTGTAAAAGTGCTCACTTTAAGAATTTTTTTTAAACTGTATAATTGAAGTATACGTTTTTTCTTACTAAAAAGATTTTTATAGACTTGTTTCAGTAGAAATTTAGCTGTTGAAAAAAAAAAAATTCAGATGTTATCACAAAATATTTTTTAAATAAGTTTTTTGATTGAATTATAGTATATTTCTAATCATTGCATAATATAGAAAAAGTAAAGTTTATAAAATTTAAAAAATGTAATGCACTGAGAAAAAATATGTCACTTCACTGAAAATTTATATCACTATCAACATCAAATTATATCACTTTCAAAATCTGATAAATCATCAGGAATATGTCAACTGCTCAACGTTTTCTAACAGCCATTTTGCTTATGAAAAGATGGCAAACATAGTGGTGTAAGAGCACTAAATACCTAGCTCTTCAAATGCAATAATTTAGGGAATAATTAATGACATCTATTGAACAAAACCTAAATTAAATATACATATTATATATAATTTATTTCACTGATATAATGGTGAGAAGGCAAGATGCACTCCTCAATAAATTTTTAAGCAAACACTTGAGCAAATTTTACTGCATTTGAGCTGCTGGTGGGAAATGCAGGATGAGCAGCCAGAGGGTAATATTTTTAATGAGAAATTATTGTTCTATTTGTTTTAAATTCTTGTTAAGAATAATTATACTGCTAATATGAGAAAATAATAATTATAGATATAATAATAGATTGTACTCCTCAAAATAAAATGAAAAATGAATGTATAGAGTTATATTTTCTTGTAAATGATATTTCATAAATGTTTGTATTATAAAAAGGTTTTTAAGGATTCCAGTGCTCAATTTTGTGCTTTTAGCAATTTAATAAATATAAATTTAATGTGTTTCAAATAAAGTTTTCTATTTTGCTACTTGAAAAAATTACAAAAATATAATTTTTCTCGGTGATATATTTTTGAATAAATTTTTTCAAAATAAACTTTAATTTATTTGGATAAATTAGTTTTACTTTTTGTTATTTTTTCTAAGCTAAATTTGTGAAAATTGGATACTAAGTAAATAAACAAGATGTATATTTCAAATTCGCTTTTTTTTATCTAAGAAATATTTTATACTTTTTGAAAAATTAATAGTTAAATGCATTTTGTATTCTCAAAACCAAATCAATTTGTGATATGATAAGTATTGTTATTTATAATATGCTTCAATTCTATTGTGATACTACAAAATTGCTTATATTTATTGTTTTCTTATATTTTATAGCTTTTATTTTTGGCTGCATGGCAAATTCTGTTTTTACACAGTTAATTGAATTTATGTTATGTAACAAAAAGAATCATAATATATCATGTGAAAAAAGATACTTTATTTCAAAGTTATCAACAAAGTGTTACAGTCAGTCAATAAAAATCTCTTGTTAGTATGTTATACTTAAGCACTCATTCTATTTGGTAGTGGTGTTATGTGTTATAAAAATGTGTTACATTGGAACATTTTGTGAAGAGAAAAATGTTGATTTTTCATCGACATAAATTATGCAAAATGATTTGAGTCAATCATAATTAAATGCTATTTATTACTGTTTTCTTTGACTGCTGTTATTAAAGATACTTTTTCTTATTATTAAAATTTCTCATTGTTTCTTTAACACTAATCTTATGTATTACTATGACTGAACACTTCAATTTTTTAACAGCTGAAATTGTTTTTTCTGCTATAACAGTAATGCATTTTATATATATCGAAAACAGTTGTAATGGAAATGAAGTGTTATAATTTTGCTTTTATTTGGAAATTAAATGAAGGTAAGGAATAACTTCAAAAAGTTATTTTCTATTTAAAATGCAATGTTAAAAATGGAGATTAAACAGACAATGAACATCATTCATTATCCATTTTTATCAGTATTTGTTAGATAACTTTTTAGCCTTGTAAAGAATTCAATATACCAAGCATAATTAAGAAAATTTCTCGTTGACTCGGAAATGTTATTGAAAAAACTATTTTTGCTTTTTAGTATTATCATTTATTAAATTATTAATTCAAATACTTTATTTTCCTATTCATAATCTGTGGATTATGTGTTAAAAATTTCCGAATTTCGTTGTGCATATTATACGCCGCCGTGGATAATCTGATAAAAAAAATAATAATAAAAAAACATTCTCCGTCAGAAAAGTTTATGAGAAAGTTTTGAAAAAAAAATACTATTCATGTTTCATAAAATAAATAACAGTTGGTGTCACAGCGTGGCTGACTTATTTTAACTATAATTATCTTTGTCCGATTACATTCAAGGACGAATTAGGTTCCACAAAAAGATATTACAGTTGCAATTTGCTAATGTCATTTAGCATTTTGTCTTGATGGAAAATGTTTTGCTTTGAAAACATTCAACTTGATATATCTTCATATGGAAGAAAAAACGTTTAAGTTATACACCAGATTTTAAATTAAAACTATAGCGAAAGCAAATTTTAAAAATATGACAACACAAGAAAATGTATCCAATACGCAGTAAGAAAAAAAAATTTCCTTTTATTATTAACGAAGCAAGTATATTTTACTTTTACAATATGTCTAACATCGTTTTTAAAGTTATTAAAAACTCAAAATCGATAAGTTTTACTAAAATCTTCTCGGAATTATCACACTTGATCATTCTCGTGCTTTCATCGTAATTTATGATGATGTAGATCCAAAGAGATCTTTTTCATAATAGATGTTTTTTCTGACAATTTATTATATTTTTGATTATTTGCCAAAAAATGTACCGGGGATTATGTGACACTTTTTTTTTCTTTTAATCTAAAAAAAGGCCTTGCATATAATATGCTGCTTCAAATTATATACAGGAAAATGCGGTACTTTTATTAAAATTCATCAAAAAAGGAATAAATTTCGTTTTAAATTCTAATGAAATCAAAATTATTCAATAAAATGTGTAAAAACAGAATTAGGTGTGTTTTTATTATAAATGTCTTCCAAATGCTTTATTAATCATTTGTATTTATTCATTGTTTTCATCAAATTCACATAAATTAATAACAAAATGTTTAAGCATTGTTAATCATTGTTTTTAAATTCATAAATTTGCATAAATTACTGTTAACTTTGTATTTTATATAGTGTTTTAAAATGTTGATCACTACTTTATTGTTTCTATTTAAAGCTTGTTTTCGGGCATTTCATTTATTCTCATATATGTATATATATGTACAGTGGTACAAATGTATTAGAAATCTGACACATGAGTTTGCATTACTTAATTTTACTTAACTGCAGTTTGCATACCTTTTCTTTTTCCTGAAACTGTTGCATCTAATTTTATTGAAACTAAAAGTTTAAATGTTCAGAAATTGTGCTAAATTTTTTTTTTATTTCATAGGTAATGAAACACCAAATTGATTAAAATATTTTAGAAATTTAATAATGACTACTACAAGTATTTTAAAGTAATATAAAAAGATTATTTGCTGATATAAATTAAATGTAAATAAAATTCTTAAATATGTAAAATTGAAACTGTCTCATTATCTACTATTATATTAGTATGCAAATTTATTTTTAAGTAAACATTTTTTTCATTTTTTATTGTAAATTATATTAAAAAGACTTATTTTTTATTGATCACATTAAAGTTCATATGAATTGAAATTTTTCATGTTTCAAATTGTAAAACATTTTTTTTTAATTTTATATTTAAAATCTGTTTTTTTAAATTTTTAAAAAATTTTTTATAGTAAAATCATTTATTTTTGTAGCTACCTCAGATTTTCAGAGTTTTTTTAATTAATTTAATAAATACAAACTGATTCAAAATAGTTATATAAATTTTGAATTTTTTATAAATTAATTTCAAGGAAACTAATACAAAAGCAATATATATTAACAATATTCAGTATAAAATATTCCAATTATATATTATGCTTCATTGTAAACAAACATATTGTAAATAGTATGCTTTGTAATGAATGAATTTATCATGGACAATTATATATTCATTTCATTGAATTTATTCATGGAAACAAGTGCATAAAACTTGTTAATGTAAAAGTGTATAATTTATAATATAGTTGTATAATTATTTTAAAAAATGAAGGAAATATATAATCTTCCTGTATGAATAAAATAACAATTCATTTTTATGCTATTTTTTAATAGAAATACTTATGTAGAATCTGTTAGTTTAAAAACTAATTTAAATGCTTAAAAGTGTTTATATTTAAAACTTTATTAAATACTTGTTATACTTTGTTATGACTTTACCAAATTGAAATTAACTTAATTTGATATTATTAAGAAGATAAATTAAAATTTTGGAAAATCACATTGCTTATTAACTTAATTTTAAATCTTGTATCGTTCCCGTTAATAAGTGTAGTGTTATTTATGATGTTGATTTTTTAAATCATTTCATATACATGATACATAGTAACACATATCAAAAGTTTCATGAAATATTTTTATGTACTAAGCATATAATATATGTAAAGTGTACAGATTTTTATCTTCAAGAAAATAACATTTATGAGAAATTAATACTAAGTGCATATATTTTAATCAGTTAGAAATAAATTTTTTATTATCAAAAATACACTGTGTTATTCTGCAATTTGAAAATTATATTCAATTATATATTGTCTAAAAGAAAAAAGATTATTCACATCAATCATTATTCAGATATGCATTGTTAGATAAGTTTGTGTTTGTAGTCTAATGAAAAGATTATGTATGTTATATTCTTTAAATATATGATGTTGAAATGCAAAGCTCAAATTGAACTTGTGTTTTTATTTTCTTTAGTAATTTAATATTTTTTATTTTCACTAGTTTTGTTTACATTTGAATATGAATATAATAAAAGGGAATGCTTCCAAAATGCTTAATAAAATTAATAGTACAATTTGAAATAACATAAAAATTATTTGTAGTATTGAAAAAAAATTAATAAAGTATCTTAGATTTAAATCATGATGTTAAAAATCAAGCTTGAAAAAAAAAATCATTTTTTTATTAATATCGCTGTGATAAATATCTTTAGTGCGATGTAAATATATATAAATATGTTTTACATAAATATATACATTGAAATTTTTTATTATTTTAATATAAAGAAATTCGCATAACAGATAATACTTTAATGTGAAATTTTTAAGGGTTATAGAATATATTTTTATTTTAAGAAAAACTATAGTACTGATATTTAATTATACATATTATTTATTGGAATATTGATTCTTATACTTTACTTAGCTTTCTTTTATTTTGTATTCGGGAGATAGGAAACGTCAATTCACTAGAACTTTGTTGTTTTGTAAATAATTGGCTCATTTATAGTCTTGAACATTTACTCTTAAATGTAGAACTTCATTGCTATAAATGTTAAGTTTGATTTCATGTTTATACAATCTATTGATTGAAGGAATAAGATCATGAACATTGAATTGTATTATACGCTTGAAATTTTACATAAAGTTATGATCGTTTGGATATTTGTTATAATAGTTGTGAACTATTTGATATTGCTTCTCCAGAATAAATATCAAATGGAAGGCGCTACAACATTAAATCTATATAATTAAGAAATGAATGAGTTCTGGAAATTAGTTCACTAGTTTGGCAGAAATGGTTTCAGTGCAAAAGTACAGAATTTTGAAATCTTCTTGTGAAATTTGAATAATTGAAAAATAAATTACTTTATATTTAAAGGCCAATAATTCGATTAGACCGTAGAAGTAATTAGAGAATAGGTGAATTTAAAAACTTTAAAGTTTGATTTTTAAAGCCTTTTAAATCCTATGGAAAATGCTGATGCTAAAAAAATGTAATATTTATAATGTGTAAAGCTCAGAGTTCGTGATCTAGTTCCATCAATTAGCAGACTATAGCAACAACAATCAACTTTAACGTTTTCTTTTAAAGAAGGTTTGCAATTGAGAGTGCAAATGTTCTAAATATTAATTGTTCTAATATTTACGAAATAACTGAGCTCTTATAGACGAGGCTAAGAATGAGATAAATAAGCTTCAACAAATCTTCCTAATTTGACACTAATATTATTAACAGTAATTCCTTTGCTTAAGCCACCTGCATGTTATGAGAAATGTTTTTTACTGATAAAATAATTTTGCTTTCTTATAGATAATATTAAATTATACAGAAAAAGAGAAAAAACCTTTTTACAATCACATTTACTGAAGAAACTAATCAAGTGCAAGCTCATTTTACTTTTTATTCTTTGTTTAGGCAACCGAGTTGGAAACAAGTGATCGAGGTGACTTAGTTAGGAAAAGCATGCTTGTTACTGTAAAGTAGAGAGTTCTTTACCCTTAGCAGCCGACGGTCCTATTTACCAATTGCAACTGTGGGCTCCTGAAATACGCCATGGTCACAATGTCCTTCATGTGAGTTAATATTTCTAAGGGGGTTAGTCCAAGTCGTAAGATCTTGGTCCTTTTTTCTAAACTACAAGAACCACGCAATTTTGGGGCTATTATGATTTACCCACATTATGATTTTCCCATTCATATCAGATGTTATCAATTCTACTCCTTGTGAAATTGAAAGGTGAAAGCATTGCATCTGGCTAGAAAAGAATTTTATTAATCATATAAATATCTTACCTCTTAATAAGATAAATATTGATTTAGCTAAATGCTTAAGACACTGCTGATAGTTTTAAAATACTTAAGGCTTACAAATTTGTTAAAATTAGTACCAAATATAAATTAACTAGATGATTTTTAATGACTTTTCAGAATTTAGAATGCGAATATGAAATTCTATTTACTAATACAGAGCTTCCTCTATAATTACAATTTTTTGCTAAAAGGATGTCAAAATTTGAATGGCTTATAAAATGGAACTATTAAAACAAAAGTGAAATTATCATATAAAAATTAGAAGTTAAGTAATATTTTGAAATAACTCATCTACCTCAAATAATAATAATAAGCGCACGCATATTTGAATAGTTCGCTATAAAATAAAAATCATGCCTTGTTAAAATGTGAAAAAAAATTTAATTCATAATTTTTAGGAAAATACAATATAACTTTTTTTTTTTTTTTTTTTTTTTTAAATTTTACAGACATTGTTTTAACTACGTGAACAGAAATTCGCATTCAATTAAGGATTGTAAATACAAATTTAACCTTTATTTATTCTAAAAGGATCCATTTTTTATTATACAAATGAAGATTCTCATCAAACCAATTATGTAGATAAGCATTCTTCACAAGAGGCTTGACAGTCGAACATTTATTGCTCTTCAGTGTGGAACTTAAATAATAAACCTCTCTTTTTCTCTTAAGACAGAGCACCAAAAAGTTTATTTCTGTCTTACAATAGTTTAAGTAATACAAACAATTGTTAAAAAATTTGGCTGTATCCCAGTGTACGGTACGCTATTTTTATACAATTAATATAATTATAAAATATACAATTAATATAATTATATAATATAAAATTATATTATTTTATGGAAATAATATAATTTTATACAATATTATATACAATTAATTATAATTGTACCGTTGTATATATGCGTACCGTTCACTGGGAATTAACCGAAAATTTGAAGGAAACATTTACCTCCTCGGGCTATTGTAGAAAATAAAATCGGAAAACAAAAATATACTTCTCAATCAAGTTATATAAAGAAATTTAGGACAAACTTTTGGGTTAAATAAAACATCACTAATTGTTAAAAAAAAAAATACACTCTATTACTACAAAATAAAGGAAGAGTTATTTAATTTTCTGGGTGTGATCGTTTTCAAAATCATTGATATTTCGCTTTCAAAGCTTACAGGTATTCCTGTCTTAGAATTTCCAAATAGTATTACTCTAACAAATCAGATTTCTATCTAACTAATAAAATATATTTGATCCCTATTTATTTATCAATCTTTCGAAATCTCAAAAGTATTTTACTACTAATAAAATACCAAAAAATTTATGACATTTACTAGTTATTAAATATCATAAGATAATTTTTTAGTGGCTATAATTACTAAATACGACATGGTAGTTATAAGTTATAATATTTATGGGATGAAACTATGAATGAAACTGGTAAGATTCTTAAGTCTTCATTTTGTGGTCTCAAAGGTGTTGCTAATTGTAATTATTTGGATGAGTTCGGAACGTAGACTGTATTGCTTATGAAGAGCCAGTAAAGAATAAAAATAAACAAATTTATAAATAACATTTAAATGAAAACCCATTTTAAAAAGGAATATTGACATTGTTAGAATATTTAAGAAGAAAGCTGGAAAATTAGTAATTGAAAAAAAAAAGGGCTATTAAAAGACGCTAAAATCAAAAATTTTATTTTGGACTGTTAAAATCCTATTTCGAAGAAATTATCGGAATTTATTAAGCAATATGACTATTTAGAATCATAATACAGAATTTATATATATATATTCACAGTGTGATTCTAAATTGTTTTTACAAATTAAGAAGTGTAATAATACCCATTTATACAAGCAGCAATTAGATAGGAACATAGGGTTACATTCCACTTTGCGAGGCAGAAGAGGGAAAAGGAGAAACGCATCAAGAATCTATCACGAATTTACCGTATACAAATTTCCACAGAGAAGAATCATCTTTTTGAAAATCTTATTGGTTACCGGAGAAAGTCAATTACGTTATCCTTTAAAAACTAAAACTCGAAGTAGCTCCTTCCACAAATACATGAGCGGTGGCTTACGAAATAGGCATTTCTCAACAAGCAATGTAGCATATTTTACACTTATGTGCATCTACCATGTGCAAAAAATGCAATCTTTGAGAGATTATTAACCCTGATGGACAAACTTTATACAGTTAATGCTGGGGATGAAGAATAACAATCCAGGATTTCCTGCATTAGTATTATTTAGTGATGAGGCAGCATTCAGCAGAGAAGGCATTTTCAACGCGTGCAATCAACACTGTACAACACCTCGTAGACACTAGCAGAAATTTTCCTTGCACATCTGGGCAGGCATCCTTGGTGAGTCCTTACATCATGCCAGACCATTTGACCGGTGCAACATACCGTATCTTCTTGGAACAAGTGCTTCCCAGTTTATTACAGGCTGACTCCCCATCCAAAGAGACACGTGTTTTATGCACGATGGAGCCCAAGCACATTTTTTCCATCACAATCAGTAACTTTTTGAATGTCATATCCCACACAATGGATTTGCCGTAGCAAACCTATAGCTTGGCCTTTTCGCTCACCGGACCTCAACTCACTGGATTTTTTTTTTCTGAGAGCGCATAAAATTTTTAATGTACGAGACGTCTGTGATCTCGATTCAGCTGAATATCTCGTGGCTAGAATCGTTATTGTCGTGGACAAAATTAACACGACACCAGGAATCTTCAATAGTGTTCGCCAGTCATTCCTACGCCGTAGTCAACTGTGAAATGATACCCGTAATTAGCATTTTAAGCATTTGCTGTGAGGTTTTGACTAAATAAATATGATTGTAAAACTTTTTGTACTATTCATTCACTTACCCAACACTGCTGTAAGTTCAGGTAGGAATTCCTCTGTTCTGCCTCTCACAGTGGAATGTGACCCTGTGTTTTTATGTAATTGTTGCTTGCCTGGATGGATACTATTACACCTCTTAATTTGTAAAAAAAAACTTAGAATCCCCCTGTATATAATATACTGATGTCAAAGAGGTATTGTAAAATCCATGACGCAGTGAGCATTAGCATCCGGATATGTTATCTCTTCTGGTAAAACTTAAATTACATTAAATAGATTCGTGATTTGAAAATTTTACGAATAATAGAATGCAAGATTAGCCTTTTAATTTGTGATGAAAAATCTAGTTAAAAATCAATAAGATTGGATTTGAAAATGTCTGTATGAGTAGAAAAATAAGACTTGCGATAATTTAAATACTCTTGCTTTCTCTCATCTGCTTTTCGATAAATCATTTCCGTCTCTTGAAATACCTGAAAAAAAAATATATATTATCAACCATTTTCTTGAGGTTTCTTTCAAACTCAATCATGTCCTTCATGTTAAAGAGACCTTTTCTATGTGTTTCTAAATCTTTTAGTGATACAGTTGCATGAGATTTTTTTTTTTTAAGAAAAATGAATTAATTCTTTTCTAGTTCTTTAAGCTTTACGAAATTTTGCCTTGTTTTATCCTGTTATGAATAAAAATTTCGGAATTCAATGTTTAGGCTATCATTAATTGATGAAGTAGCTCAAATCTGCCACTTTCCTTTTCTTACAGTAAGTTTAAGTGAGTCAGATTATCTATAATCTGTGTAAAAGTTTTATTACTCTTAGCTCTAGCTTTCTTCAAATTCTGCTCTGATGATTCAGATTTCGTTTTCACAAAAATTCTCAGTAATTGAAAGTTATACCTTCTCATTTACATTGAGTTTTATACTTTATTTTTCATTCATTAACTATATTTGATTAACAAAATAGTAGTTTTGTTTCCCCATAGTTAAATTGTAATTTGGAACTGGCCAACATTTACTCAGCTCTTCACCCCTTCTGTGGTTCGATGAAACGTGTATATTAAAAAGCATGCTTGCGAACTAACTAACTTGGGACTACGCGTTAGGTTGATCAGATAAACGGGGCATTTTTTAAATATAAACAACAACTTATGAAACTTGTCGAATAAGGGGGGGGGGAAGGCTGAATTGGAGAAGATTTTTAACTTAGCATCTAAACCTGAAAATATCGGTAGAAATCGAAAACTTTATGTCACAAAATAGTCTCTGATTCATTAGAGTCAGAGTATAAAATTTAAATTACTATGGAAAAAATACGCCTCAAGTGTATACGTGGTCAATCTCAAGTGGTATACATGATGTAATTGCTGCTGGTAGGTATCTGGGTCATCCACTGTATCCGAGCAGCTGTACATTATTCGCTTGAGATGGTATTTATCATTCACTCCACTGGTGTGTACTGAAATTTAAAAAATAAGTGAAAGAGAGAGAGAGAGAGAAATCCAACTGCTATGTGGACTACATAACTTGACCAACATTCAAACTTACGATTGGCTGTGTTTAGCAGTTCTGTCGAATGGAAATGTAAACATACCATAGCAATTGTAAAATAAACAACGTTACGAAAAGCTGTATGAAAAAGTATAAATTTTTATTAAATTTGAATCGGTAATAGTTTTTTTGTATTCAAAATATTCTTTAATGTTGATATTATCTTACTGTACGGATAAATTAAAATTTTTTGCCTTATTCTTCGAGATTAACTGTAAAATAAAATATCCTTTCTCCTTGATAAATTAAAAGCAATACAATTCATTTAAAGTGTATTGTTTTTTATTTTTTGTCACGAAGTAATTAATTAAAAATGTCTTTTTATTTATTTTTAAGAATACGTGAATATAAATTATATTAATTTTATAGTTTTTGAACATTTTAAGTTTTCATATTAAGCCAAGTATATATATAATAAAATTTCAATTACAAATATTTGAAAAGTTCATCGGTAAATAATACAAACTAAATATCCCTACATTTGATAGTATAATATTTCTCATTTTTCAGTAAATTAAATTTATTTTTATTGTCCTAACATAATAATATATTTTGGCACTACTTGGTTTTCACACAAGTGTTATCAATAGGACATCAAAATTAGTACTGTTCAACCAATAGTTTATGCCTTCCATATATCCTTAATTTCTAAGCTTTCTCATTGGATTTTTTCACTTGAATTCTGCTAGATGTTAATAAACCATATTTCACATGCTGTTTTCATTTACAATTTTTCATGTTATTTTGTTGCTTTCATTTTCCTTACATTCAATTTCAAAGTAATACTACTGTAAAACGAATGCTGTTTCATTTTCTGCAAAAATGGAACATTATTCTTTTTCATCAACATTTTCTTAAAATGCTTCAATTGAAAAATTAAAACACATTGAAAATATTTTTGATTGACTTTCATTTGGCTTCTTTTAGCAGTTTTTTTTTATTTTTTTATATATATATAATTTATTGATCTAGCTTAGAGGATATAAAAGTCCAGTAGTTCCAATGTTTAAGTGGCGCTGAATAAAGATATTCAATATATATTGCTAACTTTCTTCCTGTAGGTTTAACTGCAAGTCTTCCATTATATTTAATAAAGTCAAAGTTGAAAACACACATCATTAATGAAATATTTATTATTTTAAACTGGGTATAAATTTTGTAAATATATGTTTATATAAATGATTATAAATAAAAAACAATTTAAAACATAATCATATACATATTTAAAATATATAATTTCATTATCTGAATTTGACTGTATTGTGTTTAAAAAATTCTAGGCATCTGGTCTTAGTAGTGACTAAAATTGTGTAAACTAGTGACCATAATTTCAAGGCACACTGTTTCTATTTTATACTTATAATATTTATTAAGAAGTTTGAATTAGCTAAGAAAATATAAAAATAAAATGTATTCTAAGCAAAATATTTTTCTTTTGTTATATTTCATGACTTAATTTTTAATTTGGAAGCATAAATTAAGTAAAAAATAAATAAATAAATAAATGTTAAAATATATTACCTTTGAAACATTTTTTTTCTAACATTTCAAATTGCTTAGAAATACTACCATTATTTTTCATGCTTATCAACTTAATTAATGATTTAACTTAAGAACTAATTAAATTAGACTGGTTTTGTTACTGTCATAAAAGATTTGGAATAAGAATTTTTTATTTTTAGGATAGATAATATTTTACTATACCCAAAACTTCAGCATCATTTTTGCTTTGTCACATTTGTCCATGCTGTGTTCATTAAAAAATAAATATTTAGTTTACAAAATCTTACCAGTTTCTATCATTAATTAGTATGCTTGTTAAAAAGGCATAATTTAAGTATGTTTATTAAATCTCAGACTATAAAACTCAGTAATAATAAGTAAGCTTTTGAAAAATTATACAATTTTTTTAAAAAAAATATATATTGAAATGTTTTTTATAGTTGGTAAGTAAAATATTCTATATTATATTGCTCGGTAATTAAAAACAACATTCTTAGAATTTTGAACAAAACTTGTGTGTCCTTTTGAACTAAAAGAAAAGATTAACCATTGTGTTACAATTCAATGAGGTCATTATGTTTTACATAAAATTTTCACTTGATATTTAAGCTCTTGCTTAGTTCTTAGAAACATTCATATTTTTTTCATTCACTTTTATAATTTCAGTTATATTGTAAAAACTTATTATAAAGTGCATTTGTAGTTACCATTAATTTTAATTCAGTTTAAAACTTGTTTATCATGCATTTAAGTATTCATGTGAAGTATGCTTATAAATAAAATTTGTACTTCCTAATACTTTTATTTTCATTAATTTAAATATTTATAACACTTCAAAGTAAGTGCTTTTCAAATGACTTTAACTTTGATTTTTTTTTCAAGAATAATTTAAATAATTTTTTATCACTTTCAATCTTAAATATAACTTTAACATTTCAATAGACTTTCTCTAAAACAATGTATTAAAAATTAATGAAATGTTGAGCAGTCTAACTTAATATGATCAATAAAATATCCCATGAGCTATAGTTTTGTTTTTAAAATTACTTAATTATATAAATGATATTTTTAATTTGGGTTATTAATTTTTTTTAACTTGATGATTTGAAAGCAATTATTTTTAATTTCCTATTATTATTATTTTCAAATTTAATGTCTTATAAATATTCACTGGAATTTAATTGCTACATCAAACTTAACATTTTTTACCTAATGAAACAAAAATATTTCGTTATTTACATTTACACATATTCTAATTCTCAAGATAATAAAACAAAAGAATGGTACAATATTCTTTTATTTTTGAGAACTGAACTCTCTGAATATAAATATAATTTTACTTTAAAAATTTAATTCTATTACTTAGCATATAGACAAGTAATTTAAAATGCTTGCAATGAGTAAAGTGATTTTATTATTTATTTTTTTAAATTTATTACAATTTAAAGAAAGTCTTCAAGATATTTAGATTAAATATTATCAATTATTTTTTAATTTATTTTACCATTATATCTACAAATGTGATAATTTCTCATCGGTTTAAGTACATTTGAATTTGATTCTTATTCAATCAACAGTTATTTTATGCTTTTATCTATTGTATAATTTATATTGTTTTATATTTTTTTAGATAATGTCAAGTACAAGTTTTTAAAGAAGACAGAAGTTTATACCTAAAAAAATGCAAAAGTTAAGTTGCTTAAAGAACATAATTAGCATTGCTATTCAATGTCAAAAAAGGCAACTATCCTATTTTCGGTTATTCAATTTGGCATTTGTAAACCAGCAATCAACAGTGTATTCTACAAACTTTTTATCACCTTATTTTAATCAAATTCGTAGTTTTAAAGATAAAGATGTCTTAACCAAACGCTGTAAAGATTGTTATTTTCAAAAAGTAGATGGTCGTTGGTATGTGTTTTGCAAAACATATCCAAGACATAAGCAACGACAAAAAATAGAAGAAAGAAGCAAATGGATTATCACACATAAAACTCATGGTGTAAAGAAATTTTAATATTTTGTCAATCATATTGTTTGCTGTAGTTTAATTGTGTGACATTAATAAGAAATTGTTCTTTGTATTCTGAAGTAAATCAATATATGTTTGAAATTAATTTCATAAAAAATAAAATTAGATTGTAATAAGTATGTTAAGTTAAAGTTATTATTTTAGTATAGTTAAGATCCATAATTCTCATCAATAAAACGTTTTTCCTGTATGTAATTTTTCTAGAAAAATGATTTCACATTTCTATTGTTATAAAATTATTCTGATCTTGATTTATATAGTAATAACACCACAAATTTAATAATGGAATTTTTTTTTTTACCAGACATGAATTTTAAGATTCATATATTTTAACATTTCCTTGAAAACAAAATTACTTTCACATAATAAAGAATTTGCACCATAAATTTAACATTTTTTAAACAGCAGTAAAATGTTAAATTCACTTTTTAAAATGTTTAATAATTTTTTTGTTTAGATCCTTTAGCTTTAATGCAGTAATTTTTTATCTTATTCTGATGGAATTTCTTCATTGTTGAAACAAGATTTAATTTTAACATTACACTTGTTGCATTATCATTAATAACATTGGATATTTTTCTGTATTGCATCATGCATAATCTTTTGAACAATTTATTAACAAAAAAGAAAGAAAAGCATGTTTTTAGTTCAGTATTCTTTTCATTATTTTTATTCATAACTTTTTATAAATTTCTTTATGATGTTTTGCTTCAATTGTATTTTTCTTTTTTTTCTTCCTTTCTCTAGCTTATTCAAGTTTTTACATATGCAGTGCATATTCTACATGAAAACCTTTTAATAAAATGTACATGTAATTTGCAAAGCATGAACCAATTTCAAAATTTTGATAATGTTCTCTCTAAAATCTGCAAAATATAATGAACCAGCATAAAAATTTGGACAATGTTAAATATCACTATATATGAAATTCAGTTGAATTGCCAAATTGTTTGATCAGTTTACGAAGTAGAACCATATTAGAAAACTTTTAATTGTGAAATAGAAGTTCCTCTATAAAAATGGCAAATTATTTTTTAAACAATACATTCTGTGGTATGTTATATTGTTTTAAAATATATTAATTTTTTTTATGCAATGAAATAATTTGTAAAGTTTCTATAAAAAAATAATAAATCCTCTAATAAAAAAGTTTCCTTAATAACAAAAATACATTATTCCAAAAACTTATATAGATGTAAAATTTTGACATTACTGAAGAAAGTAAAATTATAGAATCACATACAAGTTTTAAAAATGTTGAATATTTTAATTTTGAATAATTTAGAAAATGCCTTAATCAAAAAAAATAAATAAAATTAAATAAATAAAAATTAAACAGAATAAAAAATCCCATAAAAACAACAATTCACAGAAAATGTTTACTGTATTCAGAAATGTATGCTATAGTATATATTAAAAGTTGCTTTATTTTCAAGCCATATTGAGTTTCATTTTGTGCCTGATAGAAAAAGGATTAATATATAATACTAATAATGATAAATAATACTAATAATTAAATATATATTTTGGAATTATATAGCACTAAATTCCAGCTTCATTTGAAATGTTAAACTGAATTTCTAGTAGAAAAATATATCCAGCATTTATATAGATGTTTTCACATTTTATTTTATACATTAGCATATAAAATTAATACGATTAAGTATACAAATTTACATAGTGTTTCTATTTAAATATGATATGAAATAAGTTAAAATGGGTGTTCAAAGCATTGATTAAAAGAAGATGCAATGAACTCCTTAATTTGATTAAAATATCATAACTTATTTAATATTTGTTATACAACATGAAAGTAAATGCTGGCTGGCAGTTTAACAAGATATCTGGATATGACGATCCTCAACACTTGTTCATTAGCTGGTGACTAAAACTGAAAGCTGATTGGCAGAAATTAAAATGTGCTCCAAAGGGGGGCTTAAACTAAGAGTTAAAGAAATTAATGTAGAATAATAAATAAATTAATTTTAAGTAATCATTTCACATAAAAATTTATTGCAAATTAGGGAGAAGTTGAATTTATTTGGGTCTTTAATTTAAACACTTTAGCTTAAAAAGTTTATCGAAAGGGGATTCAATTTACTTTAGTTCATGGAATAGATCCTTAATTGATATGCCTTTAAAAATATTTTTTATTTCATTCATGAGATTAGATATCAGTTCTTTTGCTGAGCCGTTTTCATTAGTATTTCCAGGACGGGTAGGTGTGATGAGGTATTCTGAACGATTGTTGAGTACGATTTTCCAGATTTGACTGGATTAGATGTAACAAATCTTTTGTTCTTCTGAGGGGGTATAGAAATCCTAGGTTTAGGGAATGCATTGCTTCCCTTGCAGCTGGCAGGGTGATTCACATTACAACTGCAGCACTTCGACATTTTCTTCAGCAAGAGGGCATTTTCTCGTATTATGTGTGTTTGAACATTTGACACACTGAGATGTCATATGGCACATTTCAGCTGAGTGGTTGAATGTTTGGCAATTGAAGCATTGCATCACCAATTTGGGTCTTCTGAAATGCTCCAATTTAATGCCAGAGATATGGCAAAAAGAATTTATTTGGTAGACAGTGGCATTGTTATAAAGCCTTTGTCAATTTATTTTTTAACACATTTATTTGTAAATTCCTATAAAATTGTTGCCTTAATCTCTATATTATACTTATTTCAAGTGATAGTTTTGTATACTTATTTTAAGTGATAGTTTGAAAGTTAACATGGGATTTTTCCTGGCCAAACCGCACAGAATTTTACCATTGGCATCAGACAGCCTTCCTTATCTGGGTTCATCTTTCAAAGGAAAGTCAACTGAACAAAGTTTCATAAACTATCTTTAGCATGTTTGAACTGTTATTGCATGTTCTCCAATCACATCACACAAGTTCTTTTTGCTTCCATTGCATTGTTTTTATTGCAAAAGATTTTAAAAACTATTTTAGAAACTTGAAATAGAATATCATGTAAATTTTGTCTACTGGGAATTTTTTTTTAAAATTTTTATAATAAATAAATTTATAATGCAATCATTTTTGTTTCTAAATTAATTACACCCATTTTATTCAGAAGCAAGAATTTTTCATTCCTATTTAAAAGATAGAAAAAATTTTCGAATAAGATTTCCATACCATTTTTTAATATATGACATTGCCTTCTTTGGTACAGTTATGTATATGAATACATTTAAATAAATACAAGACAAACAATACAATTTTATTAATAAAAAAAAACATTCACACAATTTATAAATATATTTATTAATCCTAATGTTTTCTTAAGATTTCAAGATGAAATACCAATAAATTTGCTTTAACAAAACTTAATAAATGAAGGCAAAATTTTTATTTCATTTATATTAATGGTGATCTTCTAATTTAAATTGCAACCCGCAATATCCACAAGCTTTTGGGCCTGGTTGATCCTGAAAAATAAGATATAATAATGGAACTGTTTCTAACTGATGAATTATTCATAAAAGTGATTATTTTTATATATAAAAAATTTTTATACATACATTTCTTAATAAAGCTTAGCACTATTGACAATCTATAACAAATAATTTTTTAGTATTTAAAATTGAAACATTTAAAAAGTTTATTTAATTAAGGGTTTAGTTTATTTAGTTAAAAGCTTGTTAAAATACTAGTTTATTGCAAGGATAACTTACATATTAAAATATTTATCAATAAAGAACTTGTAATAAAAATATATTGATGTTAAAATTTTGTATCTCAGCTTAATTTCTTAAAGATACCTGAATTGAAATTTTACTTATAACTTAAGTATTAATTTTTAAATAAGCATATACTCCTTTTTATACACATAGGTGTATAAAAAGGAGTATAAAAATGTTTATAGAAACAACTATTTAAAAGTTCCTAAAAAATGTTTTGATTAAAAATTCATATAAAGTTTTTAACTATCATTATAAAGTTTTACATTTATATTCAATAAAAAATTTTAAAAATCAAGTTAATCTAGTTCAATTAAATTAATATTTTTAATAACTTCAGTACATTTCATAGCAGGCCTCCTTTCATATCAATAAATAAGAATATAGTGAATTTCAAGAATAATTGTACTGCTTTTCAGAGACTAAATTGTTATGTTAAACGTATGTTGTTTTTACTGCCACAAAGAGGACATGTGCCTCAATCTACATGATGTTTCATGGCCAGTTGTGAACCACCCCACAAAGTAACTATGGAAAGTTACAAGTATCTTGAAGTAACACTTAATAATATACTAGATTTTTAAAGAAAAATTTAATAAATTTTCGTATTATAATACAAGATGAATCTAATTGTCTAGCTATAGCTTCTAATAACCAACTGATATAATCCAAAGTCTTCGGATATCATTTTACAAGTAAATATAGCTCAAGCAGAGTATTTGATAATGTAAAATTCATCTCTAGGGTCCACATAAGGTCTGATATCCATCTACTAGAGTTGTTGTATTATAACTAACTTCTCACATGAAGCCTATTTTGACTAGTATTTAGCAATTAAAGTAGATTTTGAATCACTACAAATATCCATAAGATAAGAATGGAACCTGTGAATTTTTTAATTAAAAACAAAAATGCTAATCATTCACCTACCATTTTAGCTATTATTGACGTGTAGAGAAAGATAGCAATTTAGGTTTTGTTAACAACACTTATATAATTCAAGATAATTTGTGTTTGATACAGATTGACTTTAGCTAATTAATAAATACAGTCCTAGGTTCTTCCACATCACAACTAATACAGAAGCATGTCAAACAAGTCATGATCACAATGATCCTCAAAGTGAAACAATACCTATGGGGGTGGCAGGTCAAATATTAGGACATCTTTTGATTTCTTTTTGCTTCTAAATTATGAAGACTACCACCCAGCAACTTTCACCAAACTGTTAGACTCTGGGCTAGGTACAGAGAAGTCTGCCAATGTATACATTAAAAATTCAAGTACTACTATTGTCCAGTTAGATCTGATTTGGCCATTCAGTATAAGCCATTGCTGGTTTATCAATTCACTAGTTCAGTATTACCTGTTCTCATTCTAATTAAATTCAGAAAACCCTAGTTCCTTCAAAATATTGAATTAGTCTAAAGATATCATATTCTGTCATAAGATATAACACAATATTTTCAAATGTTAATGGTTGTATAAAGTTTTTTGTAAAGTAATTTAAATAATAAAAGATGATGCACTGAAATCATTGTGATAATTTACTATTTTAACAGTTTGAAATTTATTTCAAAGTAAAATGTATTTACACCAATTGCGTAAAATGACTTGGTCATTTGTTAAGGCTCAATGAAATATTCTAAAATCATTTGCCAAGATTTATATTTAAGTTAATAACAGTGGGAATCTCTTATACCATTTAAAATAGTTAATGTATATCCCAATTTGAAAGTTATTCAACAGCATTATATTTACACTAGAGATTGCTGGCAGTTCACTTCTTTATCAGTCATCTTTATAATTCATCAGTCATTTTATCAAGTCAATCAGTCATTTTTCTATTTTTCCATATTCTGAATGCAAATTTGTTATACTAACAATTTCAATACTTTTTTATTTAATGCGTTGTGAACTAGGAATTTTATAAACATTGATACATCGAGAAATCGAGGTGCAACTTTAGAATATAATCATAATTTGGAAGTGTTAATTTTGGTTTCATTCTAAGATCATTGATGTAGTTAACATGTCCTTTTATGACTTTTCAGTGGCAGAATAAGTTTCAAGTCTTTTTAGAATTATCTATTCAAGAAAATATAGCTAAATGTAAAATTATACAGTAAATATGAATACTTGACTGTGTATTCATGAATCTATTCGAGTAAAAAATGAACTCATTCATTTACAGCATGTTCTATAGTCAAGCTGCTTTGCCTGCTAATTGCACAAGGTGCTGCTAAACAAATATTTTTATAATTTCAATATCTCTGTCAAATAACTAATGAAGATAAAAGATTTTATAAGAAAAATAACTTAAAATCAAATATAATATGGGATAAACTATTAATTAGAGTACATCAAATAAATAATTAGGGATTGACACAGTGCTGGTAGTTAAATTGTGTAGTTTAGCAAATACTTTTATATTTGTTATTTTTTTAATATTATTTATATTTTTTCTAAGGAAACTGTTTCTCAGGTACTAATTTTATATAAAATGTATCACAAAATAAAGGGA
>JAPDSC010071554.1:0-10410 GCA_026290005.1 Latrodectus geometricus
ACCGGTTACGGGTAAAAGTTTTCATTTCTTTCACATTAAATATTTTTTCAAATAAATCAACTTAATATTTTTAAATGGAGAATAATTCATTTTACGAAATTTTCGTATCATCATAATTTACGAGAATTTAAAACTAAAAATACCTGATTAATTTTAATTGCAAATAAATATTAATACATATGACGTGAAAAAATAAATATTTTTTTTAATTTAACCATTTACTTTGACCTTAAAAAATACTTAAAATTAAAAGAAATGCTTAAACATATCTTACTATAAAAAATTTTCAAATATAAACTAATTCATTGGCAATTATTATGGCGTTATTGAAACAATATCCCAAATTAAACAAGGAGCAAAAAACATTAAATAAAGGAAAACATATTTTCATAAGCACATAGAGTAATTCAGGTACAATTTCATAATATTTGAACAGAGCAATATCAAAAATAGATAGTTTCTAAGAACTGTTCAGAAGGGATCCTTTTGTCTGAACAATTCTTTGATGGTTTTTAAGAATTGTTCAGACATATGGATTGGGCAGATGATGCAGGATTTTGTTAAATTATGTTGTAATTTAAATCTCAATTTTACTGAATAAATAATAAACACATACAACTATTGGATTGGTCAGAAAAGGTTCTTTACATTCTATGAAAACTATTCAAAAGACTTTCGATGTTCAAATATATGTAGTATGATTTTATATATTTTTCACTTTTAATCCACTCATTTTTGAAAATGTCATATATTGATGATGTAAAACTGTGTTGTAATATCCTATTACATATATTACAACAGCCTTACATCCTAAAAGTTCTGTGATTCTTACATCCTAAATATATATGTCTATTCTGAATGTTATGCAAGTCTTACATCCTGAATTTATAATTATATTTCTCAATGTTCTGTTAAACTTACATCCTGAATATATAATTATATTTCTGAATGTTCTGTTAGACTTACATTTTGATTATATAATTATATTCTAAATGTTCAGTTAGTATTACGTCATAATGGTTCTGCTTTAAAAACTATCTTTTAGTCTTAGAATGACATTTCTGTACAGAAATGTTTTCTTAAAATCATAAGTTTTATGCAATATGAAACAGTTCTTAAAGTTTCTTAACCTGACATATAGGTACTAAGTATAAGTTGATCGTTTTATAAAATAATTGTAAATTCTTATAGTAATTATAATTTTAAGCAATAGTAATTAAATACAATTTTTATTAGCAGTACTATCAAAAAAGTAACCATTTCTTATAGTCTAAGAAAGTGAAAATAGCATTGACACTTCAATACTTTTTATCATTTTCATTGCATATATTATACTTTTGTATTTCTATTTTACATATTATTAAAAAATGAAATAAATTTTTTTAAACATTTTTAAATAAACAAAATTTTGTATTTGTATAACAATTTTCCAAAGTATTAATTATAATTTTCATTTTTCTTAAATTTTGATATAAATTTAAGAAAAATGAAATATATTCTACTTAAATTAATCATTTACTGAAATATTTTAATAATACAAATAAAATTCTCATTGTTAGAATATTTCATTAAATGATTGATTTGAGTAGAAAATAACGAACTATTTGGAATATTAAGTAAAATAAAATAATTTCTGTTATATAAAATGACTCAAATAAATAAATAATAATAATTTCTATTCAAAAGAATTTAAATGCCACATAAGAATTTTAATGAACCCATTAGATTTAAGAAAAATTTTGAATATAGAATAAAAAGAAGCGGACAAAAGATTAAGATACAAAATAAATCTTCCGTATTAAACTGGGGAAACATTTTAATCATCTAATCATAAATAAATGAAAATATTGTTTTTATTTATTGTACATAACACAGATTATCTAATGAAAAAAATATTTTCTTGAGTAATCTTGGAATTAATACATAGTGGATTTAAAAATCATAATTATTATTTAATGTTAGTTTAATTTTATACTTATTCTTAATAATCATAATGAAATATTGCAAATTAAAAAGTTTTCCGTAGTTAGATTAAAGGTCACATAAGTAAAAAAAAATTCAGTGAGTATTTTAGGTTGAAGGTTTTTTAAATCAATTATATAATACCGTTTTTGATAGGTACATGACATGATGTGACTTTTTGATGTTGAATAGTTGGGGAAGATGTAACATAAAATTGATGTAATATCCAAATAAACTTTATAAAAATTTCGATCTATTCTATCAAAAAAAAAACAAATATAAATTAAATTACTATTGTATATACTCAAAATAAATATATTATTATTGTTTAATTAAAAATCATTACACGATGTAATATGCTTTTTTAAACGAACAATAGAAATAATTATATTATTTAATATTTAAACTAAAACTTTTATTACAAACAAAATAACGAGATACTATATTGAAAGAAATAACAGCTTGTTTTTTTCAACTGTTATTTTTTTAGATAAATTTAACGTAATGGGATATTTTTATATGTCATTTGTTTATTTTATACTAGTTTCTGCTAGACTACAGAATTTGCGCGTCTTAAAAGCTTGAATACCTTCATAAAATACGAGATAACTAATTTTCAACAACAAGAGCTATGTAAAAAATTAAAACAAGATTATTTGCACGTCCTTTTTTAAAAATGAAGGTAATCACAATAATGAATTAGGAATATAAAGATGTTAGGGAGTTAAATATGATATAAATGAATTATGTACACGATACTATGTGTAATAAAATAAAATTATTTTGTTATTAATTATTCTGAAATTAATTATAGAATTCCTTTAATTGGTGAAATTAATTATAGAAAATTAATTAATTAAAATGTAACTTTCAGATAAAAGATTGATTCTTACGTATTCTTGTAATATAACTGTTTCTGGAGTTATTTATTTAAATTCCTCTTGATTTAGATCATTGGTAACTTTATATATTATTTATCTATGACATTAATAAATAAAAAATTATACAAAGTAGGAAAATTATTGCATATAGCTGCACTAATGTTTACAATTTTTAAACTATTTACCTATATTGGATAAATATTATGTTAATAAGTTATACTGAAATCCTGATGAAGATTCATACATATTAATTCATGGCATTTGACCATGTACACTCATTTGTCATAACGAATGCCAGATTCAAGTCAATGCCAGTACATGAATCTGCGAGTAGCTGACGAAGCAGTCTGTAAGATATCATTAGGTAATACAGGATTTCATCTTTCAAATGATGTTTTTCATATGTAATATAAATGATTTTCTGCTAATTACTTTAAATTACTAACAGTTTTCAATATTTTTTGTGATATGATCACATTAATACAAAAGGGAAATGGGTAACAGAAAATTTTTAAATATGATTATACCAAACATGAAATTTCTTTATATTATATCACTAAATTATTAAATCACTGATTTAATGTTTTTGAATAAATAAGGAAAGAATTTTTTTGAAATAACTAAACTTTTATGGCAATCAGAAATGTTTTTCGAAACAAAATTGATTTCATGAATTTAGAGAAGCAATTATAGCATTTTTCTTAATTCTGGAATTATTCAGGGTAAAGTTGATTGTAAATCCTGTAATACTGGTTATTATTCAATTTCTCTTTGCTTAGATCATGGCAATATGGCATTCTTTACAATTTAAAATGGCTATTATTTAACTCCTTATGAGAAATAAATTTCTGTTTATTGGAATGTATAAAAAAAACTAATTCCGTCTTTTCTTTGTTGCCACTTTCCCCACCGTAATATTCAAATAAAATCTTTCTAAAGTAAAAAAAAGTTGAAGCATGGAAGATTTGTATTCTGTAACTTATTTTTAACGAAATACATCTTAACTAATTAAATTTGTAAAATTACTACGTTTAATCTACATAATATATGATGAATATATATTTATGTAATTAGTTTTATATTAAATCTACCTCTGAGTGCTATGTTTTCATTTCTTGAACAATTATCATCTTTTTATTTAACATTTACTATGACTTTATTATATTTATTTTATCATATATTATGGATATAATATTTAGTTACTGATTTTTTAATGAAAATTGATATGTAATTAAATTTATAATTGTTCATATGTGCAATAACCAGATTACCTCTACAAATAAACATTGACAGAAAAGTGAAGAAAATAAAATTTTAATAACCAAAGTTTAAAATACAACTATTAATATTTCATTTATTACAATAACAGATTTTGCCTCAAACGCTCTCATCGCCTTTATTGGCCAGCTGAATTAATTTGAAACGAAGAGAATTGGCTATGGTGAAATTTACCCCATAGCTTTATCATTCCCCGTACGCGTGACGTAAATTATTCCTTGGAACAGTTGGCTCGTTTCCTGTGGCAACAATTTCGAAATGTTGTTTATTAATAAAGGCTGGGAAGAAGGTAATATAGTCTTGTCATCTTCTATCTATAACTAACGAAATATATAATGGAAGGGAAATTATTGTATTTCACAATCAAAAAATTAATGTCTAAAAATTAAAGGTAGATTATTTATGGTAGATTTCTAATATCTTTGACAATTTTATAATAGTAAAATTTACTACCATCATTAACTTTAATCGGAATAATTTTATCTGCAGAGTAGAATTACTATAAGATGGTAGAATAACATATTCTCTAACTACATATGACAAAATATTTATTTGTATTCTTTACTTGATCTCCAAAGCAACACATTTCGCTCATAGTTCATTTGATAGTTTTTCAGATCAATAACTTTAATCAGAATAATTTTATCTCCAGAGTAGAATAACCATAAGATGGTAGAATATAACATATTCTAACTGCATGTGAAAAAATATTTATTCATATTCTTTACTTGATCTCCGAAGCCACACATTTTAATCGTAATTCATTTGATAGTTTCTCAGATAAATAAAGTAAATAAGTTTAAATCCACATAAATTGGTCTGTGTGATAGTTTGTTTTTTTAAATTTAAAATTTGTTATTCAATGCATTTAATTATGAGTTAAATAATATGGTTATTAATTATTTATATAATTATTCCAAATAAAGTAATTAGTATTATATAATTAGATTTAAATTTTTATTTCAACCAAGAGTGATTTTTTGCCCAAAAATCTCCCAAATATATTTAACAATGCAAAACACTACGACAAATAAATAAATTATTATGAGATCACAGATCATTTTATTTTGAATTTTTTAATTAAGTATTTTATAAAAATATTCAAGAGATATGAAAACTATTAATGTTTCTGCTCTGACCTTATTTCCGAGCCAATTACAAGCAACCAAACACAAAGACACGAAAACGAAAAGCGAGGCATATCATTTGATCAAAACTATATTTATTTTCATTAAATCCATCAGAAGGCCAAGAAAAATTGAAATATTTTTTAAGGTAAAGGAAATAAAGATACGAAAGAAAATAACACAATGACCAAGAAATCAACAGATTAAATTTGAGAAGCAATTAGAAAGATTGCAAGTAAATTAAGTAGAGTGGCATTGAATTTGATTACGGTTGAAAGCTGTAAGATTCCAAAGCTCTCTTAAGATGAAACTGTAAACAGATTTTCTCTTTAATAATATGCTAGTAAGCGATGAGGAACTAAATTTGCAAGTTATTTTTAGGCAATTAAACTTTAATAAGCACTTTATTGTTGTCTAATCTCATAATTTTCTACTATGGAAAATCAAACTAAATTCAAAATTGCTTTAATGAAATTTATAAAGAAATGGAAATTATATAAATGCATGGACATATTTCCATTTGCATATGATAAATACATTAAACTTCTCAAATATTTGATGAAAATAACAGATTAATATTTTTATCTTGAAAGATGATTACTTCATTTTTAGATTAATTTTCATCGTAAGATAATATAATCAAAACAAACTTAAGCATTTCAATGCATATAGTCTTTTACTTTCCTGAATTAAATTATTAATTTGAATAAATGTGAAAAGTATTTACATTCTATAATGAAAAATCAATTAGGATAATTAAAATATATATAAATAAATAAAGATAATCATATTTAGCTTAATCTAAAGATACAATTAAATTAAAATTCCTTTTAAAAATCATACTTAAAAATTTCAAATTTATAATTTCTCTACGATTCACATCTAATGTATTTACGAATTCTTTACTTTTATTCATATCTAACATAAATTTCATCCTTCAAATAATCCTTTAAATAAAGCAAATATTAGGTAGTTATCTATTTCTAACTATTATGTACTAAAAGCATTTAAATAAATAATTTGAAAACTTAAAACATTTGTATAAAATTTTGATGAAAATGCAATAATTTTACGAATTGAAAAATTGAATTTCTTACATAAAATTTTTCGATATTAAATACATATTTTCTACTTCCTTATTTTATTGCTTATATTTAGTATCATAAAAATTAGATAATAATTGCTCCTTTTTAATAAAGAAGAATTGTTTTATAAATGCACAAATAAAAATTACTAATTCAAGTAAGCATCTTAAAATATTTATCAGACATTCTTGGATGTCAAAAATGCACATAAAGGATTTCCTTAGTTGGGAAATTAGAATATGTAATTAATTACTTATTAAAAAGTAGCTCTACTTTGTGTATTATGGTAAATAATGACAACACACATAGAAAGAGCAAGGCACTTATACCATTTAGAACCACTTATATATTAGTTTGGGGAAAAAGTTATCCATTATTTTTTCGGTAGACGTCTGTAGTGATCGCTATCTCGTGAGGTATCTATCAAACAATTTCAGATTTATGCTCGTTGGAAAGGTGACATTTGACACTAAAATATCCTCTTGCGGTTTTTTGTTTGATTAATTCAGTTACGAGTACAAGGTTTCAAAAATGGAAGACAACAAACAGAAAATTCGATACATTTTCGTTTTTCTCTTGTAACGGCGAAAAAGATAGCCGGGTGGCTAAAATTGTGAAAGGTGTTTATCGTCCTATATATTACTGTAACAACCAGTTACGCACAATTTTGGTTTCGTCGATTCCGTTTGGATATTTGGATGCTAAAGATGCACCTCGCATGGATACAACATCGTCGAGAATATCTATAAAATATCAAAAATTATCAGCATGTCAGCAGTCGTAGCTTCGCACAAGACATAAAAATCTACATGAGAACTGTTTTAAACCTTTTTACAAAGCGAATCTGAAAGAAGTAACAAAAAGTTCACGTAAAAATAATGGATTTCTTTTTCCTCAACCTAATATATGTTTTTTTTTTTCCTTTGTAAATGACTATAAAATTCATAGTTATTAATACAATATCATTTTAAATGCATTTTATACATCAACTTTTGACAAGGCTAGAAATAATTTGATAAAAGATAATACAAATGAGACAAATGTTTGAAAATTAATAGCTGGACAAAACTTTGCAAACAAAGAATAAAAAAGCTTAGGAATCACGTCATCATCAAGCACTATGCATATTTGTGATACATACACAAACATAAATATCATTTAATTTTGTTTTGTTATTCGCAGTATCTTATCTTAAAAGTGTATGAATTTTCATTTAACTTATTATTTTTTAATACTTTAATATCATACTTTGTTTTTCAGAAACTAAGAAATAAGGCTTTTAAAATCATGCTTTATGTGTGTGTATGTGTAATTTATATAAAAGTTACTATATTTTAACACGACTAATGTACAAAACAACAGTTAGAAAACTTTATAACACTAATTTTGGCTTAAAGTAAAATAAAATTTAATTAATATAATAATTAACACTCTTTCTAAATAAAGCAAATTAAGCAAACGTTTTTTTTTCTCATGCACGAAGAATGAAGTCTAAAAATATTTATGCAGTCGCCTTGAAAAATGTTTGTAAGTGAAATAGAACGTCTAAGAAAACAGTAAATGCAAGCAATATAAAAACTTAAAATTGTAAAATCGATACAAAACAGTAAACAACGTATCAAATCAATCTGCAGAAATTCAAAATAAAGAAGAATAATATCAAATGAATGGCATCAGAGTTTTAATGAATTAATTATGGGCTTATTTATGTTCTGGGTTCATTTATCATTAGTTGCTTTTGCGTTAGTTGGGTAATATATATATATATTAAAAAGTAAGTATTTTTAAGCATTGTAAATACAGTCAAAATATTTGTTTCATAATTTTTTTAAATGAACATATAAACACTTATTACACTGTAATAAAACTAGAATGCCATTATTTTCTTTACATGAAAGAGCACAATATCAGTCAATATTCAAGAAAACAATATAGATACATATTAAATCATTTATCGAATTTTCTTTGTTGTCACAATCAATAGAAAGCTTTTTCTACCTTTAATTTTAGAGGTTTCTTCCGAGTTTGCAACAGAATGATTAACGTTCTCATATTCTTTTCAATATCTCGTTGGTTAGGTTCCTATCTCAAGATTGGATGTTTATCATTGTTCGGAACACAATTTAAATAATAAATTTCAATACTATAAGCTCTCTAGAAAAAATGTCCGTAGAATATCAATATAGAATTTACTCATTGATATTAATATTTATTACAAATATTCATTTTTATGTTTCTTATTTGTTCTGGAAATAAATGGTACAAAATTACAGGATATCTTTTTTGAATATCCATTACACAACATGTAGCTAACTTCTACAAAATTATTCACCAGTTTCAACTCAAAATTTGAATTAAATTATTACTATAAATCAGAAATATTTTGTTAATTATTAGACAACCCAACAATCATTTTTAAAACAATAAAATCACTTTACTCAGTGAGAGCAATAAATTGATCAAAAAACATAAAACAATCATATCTCGTGTTCATTAGAGTGTATATCTAATTTGTTGTACACATTTCTTTCTCAAATAAATGGTATTTAGCTTTATAAACTCATTATATGTAATCAACGTGATTATTTTTAAAAAGCTTGCATCATTAGTTTTACAGTTTTCCAGAAAATTAATTTTCCAATTACTCTTCACAACATTAATTTTAAAATATTCCACAATATGATTAGATTAAAACAAATAACTAATTAAAATGATATTTAAATTCTCAGATTCTTAGAATAATTATTTCAAGCAAACTTTACTTAAGTTTCTGTTTTTAAAGAAATAATAACTTAAATACCAAGATAAATTGTTAAAATTCTTAACTGTATATTCTAATAGGAAAGTAAAAAGTCTCTGAAATATCTGAAATCAGATATTCCATAAATTTTAAAATTTAAGATGATAAAACTAAAGTATTTATTAAATTAGTTTACGAATTTTATTGGTATTTGAAATTTTAAATAACACACACACGCACACACAAAGGAAACAAAATACAGTCACAGTTCATGGATCTTTATCCAAATTAAATTAATTTTATGAAATTCAAAGTTTTGAAGAATGATAGTTTTGAATGTTTTCAAAAGATACTATATATTGAAAATAATGGAAAGTAATTTATTGGAAACTTTACTCTCTTATTTTAAAATGGACCTATTTGAAAAATCTTCCAAACGAAAAGAGAAACAATTACAAAAATAGAATAAAAATTTCAACGAACAAATTAACTGAAAGAGACGAAAATAGAAAACTGTTTTTAAATTTAGTGATACTCAAACATAATAAAAGCTTGAGTAATATTAAAAAAGAAATTACACACAAATACAAATTGGGTCTCAGTGAAATCAGCTTTCTGGGATAATTTCATTTTCATTGAACGTAACCGTACTATTCGAGACCAAGAAGGCAGCTAAGAAAAAGGAACTTTAAATATTCATCAACTACTGAGATTCCTGTCACTCTCTTTACCTAATATAGAAGAAAGTTTCTAACGTAATGAAACACCTACATGAATTGACGAAACCTTAAAAGAACTATTTTAGACTGAGATGTACGAAATCTCATTGAAAAGGTTGAAGTAGTCTTAACATCAAATCTATGCTCAAAAAACACCAGACAGACAGACCATTCTTATTAGACATAGATGTAGGAATAAGAAAAGAAAACGGAACAGTTTCTTTAATCTAAGGCTATCAAGGAAAAATAATCTTGAACTTTAAATATAAAATGTATTTTATAAAAATATTTAAAGTAAAAATTTATTATAATTATTTAATAAATAAGTAAAAACTATTGTTGCTGTTATCGTGTGCCAGCCGGCTGGCAATATGTGGTGCGCTGCTCCACTTTTCCAACTGAACCCTATTTGGTGTGGAACCCGACTTCCTCAGTACACACATGCCATATGTACTCGTTTATAGGGTAGGCAACCATTCTCACACAAAGTAAGGACGAAGACAAGAAAGAGAGAAAGTACATCCATGCCCGAGCCAAGATTCGAACCCAGGTCCCACCCATCTGTAGTCAGGTACGCTAACCACTAGACAGGTTGGGTGGCAGTCAAAACTATTAATA
>JAPDSC010071554.1:10510-26354 GCA_026290005.1 Latrodectus geometricus
TGGCACATATATATATATATATATATATATATATATATATATATATATATATATATATATAAAGTTATCTAAATATTTGCAATTAATAGTTCGGTAAGTCTTATAAGAAAAGGATGTAATCATACAAATAATGTAAATATATATATATATATATATATATATATATATATATATATATATATATATATATACTGAATACTTTAACCTTCCCTAGCAATTAAATAAATTATATTAAACAACAAAAATGATTCATTTCTAGTACTTATGCTGTAATACCTGCCAATTTTCAAATTAAAAATACTTTTTCAAACACCCTCCTTTTTCACTGAAAAATAAAGTTATTCTATGATTTATAAAGTGAAAAACATTTTTAAATATTGAGAAAACAGTATAAGTTATCATCAAAATATGTTAAATAAAAAATTTATAAAAATATATTAAATATTATGAATTAAAGCTCGATATTTTTAAAACTTTGAATACATTGTTACAAATATCATAAAAATTAACACATGGGGATATATGGCATTAAACTTCAAAAATCTTCTTAAAGTAGAAAATTCTTTTTTAATATTAAAAAGGACTTCTAAATTCTAAAAACAAACACTTTCAATTTCATAAACGTTTTTACAAATATGTGTATTCCATGTAAAATAGTCTTATAAGTTTTATTTAATCACAGTAAAAAATGTACAAGTTATAAGACATTGCAGAGAAAACCGAATCAAAAAATATTTTTGTTTTGTTACTTTTTTATATCACCGCATGGTGTGAAATTCATATAGTCAGCTGCATATATTTTAGATTGCGAAATCTTAAGGCAATGTCACGATCGAGCATCATTCCTTTCCAAAGAGAGATAAGAAACATCGTTGATATTATCCTGGTTTGCTTGTCCCCAAGGTAATTTCGGTTCCATAACATGGCTGCCAAGGTATCTGAAATCGCTTTATGGAAACAGCGAAAGATTCTCATCTTTGAGTCTTTCGACCACAAGAACTCATTTCCAAAATTTTCGTTTCTTCGTCATAAGTATTCGATATGTTTGATTGCTACAGAAAAGAATACTTGCCTTATGGTTAGAAAAGAAAATTGCTTATTATAATTAAATATAACAACAAAGATTAAAAAAATTTCGAACTATTGGTGTCATTGTTTGAAATGATTGTAAAGGAATTTTTTACATAGCATTATGGCACTGAAGAAAATGATTCTGTTACCTTGTTTAATATTTTCTTAATAGACAGCTAAAACTGGCTTTTTTTCACTTCGGCCAATCAAATTTTTGTTACTTTTCACCTAATATATTAATAATTTATATCAAGAACTATTTAATAAACAAATATTTCAGCTAAGAATTAAAATAACTTGTCAGTATAAGGAATTATAAATTTAAAATTTTTTGCTAATTACAATTTTATTATGGTAAAAGATAAATAAATGAGTATTCAATAAGGAATATTACCTCTTAAAACACGAATGCTAATTTATACATGATTTTTGTAAATTTTATTAAATTGTCTAGATCAACGTTGAAAGTTTATCAATATTATATATATATATATATATATATATATATATATATATATATATATATATTTCATATGAAATATTGGTCACTAAATTTATTTTGTACATAACTTTTATTTCTCAATAAAAATAAAACAATCTAACTGAAACTATCAACAAATTAGTAACTTTTAAACGTACAATGATTAATTGTTTTTCATTTCAAGTTATAATCAGTGGAGAAAAGCATTAAAAATATATATTAAAAATATATTAAAAATAATTTGCTTTTTAAAATTAAATATAACAGTGTTTTATAAGATTAAAAAATTTCGAAATATTTGTGTCATTGCTTAAAATTACTGTAAAGGAGTTTTTTACGTTCATTATATACTTACCGAAGAAAATGATTCTATAACTTTATTTAGTATTTTCTTACTCTAACAGTTATCAACTAGCTTTTTTACACTAAGGCCAATCACATTCTTGTTACTTTCCACCTAATATATTAAAATTTATATCAAGAACAATTTAATAAAAAAATATTTTCGCCAAGAATCAAAATAATTTATCAGTATAAGGAATTATAAATTTAAAATCTTTTGCTCATTACAGTTTTGTAATAATAAATGAGTATTCAATAAGGAATATTACCCATTAAAACAAGATATATTTCTGAAACTATCTACAAATTATAAACTTTTAACCGTACAATGATTAATTGTTTTTCATTTCACCTTATAATCTGTGGAGAAAAGCACTAAAAATATATCGAAGCACTGAATCATAAAAGTTTATATTTCTCTATTTATTTCTCTATTTATACCTGAATACATTAATTGACTAAATCTCATGTGACAGTATATTATGTTTTAAGCATTTTGTAATAAAAATATCACTTGTGATTTCAACATAAAGAAATAACAATCGAACATTCGCGGAAAAATTTTTCTGTAGATAAGACATATTATTAAATAGAATCTTAGCATGTTACTCATCTGATACAACAACCAAATACGAATATTATTCATTAAATAATCATAAAAAAATTATTCGTTAAAATAGAAAAATGAGCTTAACAAATTTTTCTTTAATATAAAAAATAAAATTTGATAATTCTAGATGATCCTTTCAAATATGAAGAATTGCAGAGTTACTTTTTTTTATTTTTTTAATACCCAATATTTTCCTCATATTTCATATGCAAACTCTACTTTCACCAATTAATCAAATATTATACTTGTAAAAAATCGCATTTAAATTCAAATGTAATATTCTAAAATCTAAAAAAAAAAATAAGTGGTAATATCTCTTGTGAAATTTTAGCTTTATATAAATATGCTATATAAATAAGTTAGTATGTAATGGACATTAATTGCTTGTACAACATCAATCTCATAGAACATATTTTCTTCAATCAAAGTTATAAAGAAACAGCACTTTTCATGAGAAAAAATCAATTTTCAGGAAGTAAAACGATTGAAACTTTCAGTAATCTTCTGAAGCAATAAAAGATAATGATACATATAAGATGAATGAAGACTTATCCACGAAACAGAAATTAACGAAGCTATTTTATAAAACGGTCCCATTCAGAACAAAAGTGAATTCCATCTAAATAATGGGCAAAAGACCAGATTTTTATTTCTTCCTAGTGTGAAAAGCTTATGTTCTAAAGCATTTAATGACAAGTGAGAAATTCATTCTAAAATTAAATTGTCTCTTCATTTACAGCTATTAAATCGTAAATAAATTGCTGGAGAAAGACCTTAGTAGTTGCTGATAAATTTTAATCCTACCTTATAACTCCTTGACTTTTAAATTATATAAGAAAAATATTCATGTATTATATATGTGTTATAACTACGCAACATGTTATCAAAGCATTACCATCATTAATAATATATATAGATTCGTAAAACATTTTTATTCTGTATCTATATATACATTCATAAGTAATCAGTTAAAACTTAAATGATATATGATTTATGTCTATGACACACGAAAAGAATACCGTTTATATAGATTTTATACAGTTATTAATCATAATAATTATATAGATAAATGTAATCATAATAACATATTTCTATATAGTTATTATGAATAATAACTGCTTATTATAATTAATAAGTAGTTATTAATCATAATAAGCATATGGAGATATTACCCTATATAGTTATTGCGTTAATAACTATATAGAATTATATCTCTATTCTGTCTGTGATAGAGATATAATTCTATATAGTTATTAATCGCATATCTATTTGACTTATTAATTTCATCGTACAACACTCACATTCATCAGGTACATTTCTTCTAATACAAGTAAAAGTACCATTCATGAGAAATATATCTGGGATAAATTACACAAAAGAAAGTGTCTTTTATAAGATTTAACTTCTCAAACTTAGAACGCATATCAAACTTATAACGTAAAACCAAAATAATCCTTAAAAGTTTAGTTATACAAAACAATGCACAACGCCAATATCTTTTCCTTATGAAATTAGCATGGGGTGACTTCAAAATTTAATATGAAAAATAACTGTCTTTTCTTATATTCTGTAAAAAATTTTCTTGTGTCTTTTATAACAGAAGAAATTAATGTGCCAATAAAAATTCATTAAAGAGGTTTATAAGGATTTCTATGCATGTCATTATGGCGGCATTTTTCTGTATTAAGTATAACATTGATGAAACCGGAAAATTTTAAGATTAATCAGAAACGGATCTTAATAGTTATAAAGACAAATGACTTCATTTTTAAATCTAAAAATTTTAAACATTCTTAACAATAGCTTCAACTGACATTTTTGTTGTGGGTATGCTATGTTTTCTAATATATAAGCCACAGTAATACACTTTGTTTCTAAAGAAAACAATAAAAAAAATTTATTCAAAACTTTATTCATACATTTAATGTATCTAATTATTAAATCAGTCTGCCAATGGTTGAGTGATTAGCGTTCCTAATTCCTAAGCTGCTGGTTCAGGGTTCAAATCCCGGTTCGGGCATGGACGTTTCCTTTCTTTCTTTCTCTGTGTTTCTTTGTCCTTTCTTTTTCTGAGATGATGTATGAATTCGGTCCGACTTATAAATGGGTTTGTGGAGGTGTGATATGGCATGTGTGTACTAAAGAAGTCGGACTCAACACCAAATTACGGTTCAGTTGAAAAAGTGGAGCAGCTCACCCCATTTTGCCAGCCTAGCTGGCACACGAAAACAACAACAGCTTTTAAATTATTGAGCTTTCTATTCATTATGCAATGTTGAATATTATTTATTATAAACAAAAATTATATTTCAATAAATATTTTAAAATTACTTACATAATAAATCTCACTCTATGTACAAAATTTCTGAAACTTTAAAAATGAAATGATTTATTTTCTTAATATATTTTGATACTATATCGTGAATAACCTATCAGCCGAAAGGCAGTATAGTTGTTTTATCATCCACCGCGTACATTTCCCCCCAGAGAAAAAATTCATAGATTGTGGCCCGTATTCACATCACAAGCGACGAAATCCCGAAACTCTTTATTGACTTATCCCGCAGAAGGACAACGAACAGCGTCCATGTTCGGCTGTTGATCAGTTGCTGGAATTGAATTCGGTGCCTAATGCTCTTAAAAGTGTTGTCCGATTATGATCATAAGCCTATGGTGTATGTGGGGAGGAGGCATTTCTCAAGTATACTTTAAGTAAAGTTTTATTAATTCTTTTGTACACAATATTGTTTTTCGAAAAATCACTTTATGAAAAATTAAATTACATGTGTATTATTTTGCCTGAACAATTAAGAAGAAAATAATAAGTTTATTCTAATTAAATTAGAGATAATATAGAAATAATGGAATTAATTATTTTAATTTTGAAATTAAAACTGCAAGTGTTTTACTTTTAATTTTTGCTGTTGAAAATCAAATCTCGAAGTTAAAGTAAGAATATCAAGAACTTATATGTATTTTTTATTGAACTAAAATATTAATTTAACCTATATGAATTATGTTGATTTTGAAAGGAAAAACTTCATAACATTAATGGGCTTAAGCGAAAACTGTATATCTTACAGAGAAAGGTATTTAGCAATCCACTACTATCGATTAAAAAAATGAACATATAATTAGTGTAGTTACTCAATATTCTAAGTGGACTGTATTTAGAGACCATAAGATATTTTGTATAACCATAATACATTTTAATTTCCTATATTAAGTTTTATACTTATCTTTTTTAAAATTTAATTCTATAAAACTATGTTACTTTTGAAAATAATTTATTACAACTATAAATGTATTTGAATTATTCTAATAATTCATTTTGATTTGCACTTTAGTTTCCAAAACGTTGTATTTATCAACTTTTGAGTTTTTTCTCCCCATTTTAAACATGAAAAGTTTCTCAAATCAATGAATCTTATTTTTCCAAAATATAAATATTTTTCTGACTTTATAATCTGATACATTTGATTTATCCAGTTGAAAAGGTATACATTATCAAAAATTATATACATAAGAACTGATAGAAAGTAACAGAATATAATGCTATGTTAATGAGCAGTAGATAGAAAGATATTAACTCATTCGTGAATTATGTTGATGTAGAATTTTGTCAATGTTGATTTCGTCAATTAATCATTATTCAATATTGTGAATCAAGAGATTTAAGTTTGAGATTGGAACAACTTATCAATTGGTATCGTTTTCTCACCTCCCAGGGCAATCTCTATTTATTTATTGTATTCTTACTATTGGTTTTGAGCTATAAAGAAATAATTGACAGATTTAAACAATCTAATATATATAAATTTCTTGGCTCAGTAGCAGAAGGTATTTTTTTAATGGAATGTTACATGTTTTATTTCCAGCACTGGTCAACAATAAAAGATTAACTTCCACTTCTTCTTTCTGTAAACACATTCTGTAGTACCATGGGAGTTTCCTCTTTATCAATACGTGAATATGGTTTATTGCCTTTGAGGAATCTTCCTAAAAGGCAATAAAACATATAGGTATTAAAAAGAATTAAAATTTTTTGTTCTTAAACTGCTCGTTACGCTGAATCAAATATTGTTGCTTAAGATATTTCTATAAAGTAAGACTGCAGTCCTCTCGGTAGATTATTTAAGGCTTATATTCCGAATACTATTAAACTACAAGAAAAAATGAATACAATGTTTCAATTTTCTTCATAAATGTAAGTTAAAGTGGGTATCTCAATTTTTTTTTCATTTTTTGCGACACGTGAATCTGATTTACTCTCTAAGAAATATTTTCTCAAAACTCGCCATAACATATTCGATTAGCAAACAACCACAAATTTATAACGACTTTAATGAAGCTCATTTTTAATATTTTTATACAATATCCACTAAAAAAATTAATTCATGTTCAAAATATAAATAAAAAGTCATGGTTGAAACTATCCCATCAAAGGAAAGTCTTTGGTAACAAATAAATACTAAGTTTCTTTAATTTTCAATACATGATTAAGCGCATATCATTTATAATTTGCTATGTTTGTAGTACTTTTGGGAAGGTTTTTAAAAATATTTAGTGTTAATCTGACTAAAATTTCAAAATTCCTAATAACCAAAGATAGTTATAACTTATTTGGTCATTAGGCACGTTTTATCTTCGTGGAAGACTTTTCTAGAGATTATTAGTTCATGATGGTTCAAAATAGCTGTGGAAGTTGAATCCAGGAGTTATATTAAGCAGTTGAATACACATTCAATAACATAAATTTATCTCAAAAGGTTTACATTAAAATTTCAAACTGATTTAATTCCATATTGTAAAAGAAACAAAAATTAGATATTTCATATCAAGCTTTATTAAAAAATATTACGCAGCTTTTACTGTCCTACAAAACAATCATTGGATTGCTAGGTTTGATTAATTCCCAACAGACAACAGTATACTTTCCCTTTACCCTTTTTGGTAAAATCTCTAAAATTTTAAGCCTTTTTATCATCATCAATACTCTGAATAGCTTTATTGCTGTTATTTCTTAAATAAAACAAAACCCAAACACTTTCAAACTATTTACAATCCTGAGTCTAAGGAAGATCAAGTGATGAGTGAAACTACATTTAACACAATACCATTAGACATTAAAACATAGCAGAATTTACATATTTTTAAGATTTTTAACCCAGATTTTAAATGACTTTATTAACATTATTCAACAATTAACCTATATCAAGGTTGTCATTTTTAAGTAAAAGCCAAAGGTAAATTGTCAGCAAAAACAAAATATAAATCGTATGTTATTAAACAAAATTCAATAGTTCACCCAAATAAGTACTATAAATATATCTCTCATTTATACTATTTTAAAGATATATATCTATATTGGTGTATTATTCTATTTTGGTATACTCATATGAAACAGTACCTACTACTACAATTACAATAAATATATGTACTAAAATATGTACTAATCAAAATAATATTATTCTAACAGCAGCTTAAAACATTTTCTTAGAAAATCTGAGAGATTCATTTGTACAATATGAATTAAATAACCTCAAAAGAGAGAAAAGAACAATACAGAATATATGTTTTGTATTTATTATTTGCACAATATATATATATATATATATATATACGATTTGATGAATGTTGATAACCTACTAAATAATTCTGTTCGATTGATTATCTACATTCAAGTTTTGTTCACGAAGATTGATTGAAACGAAGCTTAGAATTTATAATTTATAAAGGAGCTCAAAACACTATGAACATCCATCCCCAAGGTGTGACTCAAACGCACGAAATCTGAACAAATAGCAACAAAGTCATAGTGTCAAATCATTCAGCTAACCTATTGGCGATAATCAGTCAATACAATGCTATAGCTAAATTGAAATATATGATCTCTTATTAAACAGTTTAAGGTATTTGTGCCCTTTCTATTTTATTCATCATTCATGCTAATTTCATTTAGCACATAAAAGTTTATCTTTGTTTGCAAATCTGCAAACTTAATGATGCAAAATTTGGTATTTAGTCTTCATATATAACATCGAATTTATCATATATAGCATCAAAGATACGATGAAAGAAATGAAAATATTCAAAATAAATTCTAGAAAGATAAATTTATAAATCGTTAGCTTCATATCAAGCACTTTGAATTTCTCTAGATCAAACATATTAAATCTGAAATATGTAGATTATATTTTAATAATCAAATCATTTTGAAATTCTTTTAAAATAAAAAGATATTTTTTGGGATTCTAAACGATTATTCCTGGGACAATAAATCTTTCGAATCGTTCTTTTTAATCAGATAAATCCAAAATGTCTAATTCTTCAGAACTATACATAGAATTTAAATGCTATTAGCATCTGAAAACAATGCATTCACCTTGTTGAATAATAAATTAATAAATTAAACTAGTAACTGCACTCAAAGCACTCTTTGTAATAAAACGGCTAATAATAATTTCTCATTTATCCTTCCCTTTATTAGATTAGTTTTAAAAATATGCTTTCACCTACTGTTTATATATACTCATATATTTTACGAAATACATTTGTCATAGAGACAACATTTTAAATAGTTCAAATGATTATTAGTGCTGAATAATAAAAATGTTATCTAAGCCTACATTGAAAACTTCATGATATTTTTTCCAAACTTCAAGTAAGATCTTTATAGAATTGCAATAACATTTTTATGTAATTTTTCATAATATACAGTTTTTAAATTCTTTTTCATTATTTTTTTCTTTTCCACGATATACCGTATATTAACTATAATAAACAAAAATACTTAAACTCAGCTGATTCCATATTCACAAAGGTAACATTTTAGAGAAGAACTGTAAATAATGGCATAATACCAGATAAAATTTAAACTATAGAAGTATATTACATACGTCGAAATGTGTGTAAATACCAGTGTTGAAACCTCAAGCCAAAAATATTTGCGAAGCTGAGAGAATATTTATTAAAATGTGAATGTATAAGGAATTTCGCCAGACATGCAACTTTTCTCATATTACATTAAATGGGCAAATTATTTCTTTTCAGACTTTCTCACTCTAAGTTCATACCAATCTTACCACAAAATATCTATTTTATTTTAAAGTAGTAAATAAATTGGAGTAACTTTACAAGAAGATTTCTTACAAACTATTTGGTAAGTGAATCATAAGGAACTTTCGTTTTTAAAAGTTACTTTTATGAATTTTCTATTATTTGTGTTTTCCTGGTTGTAGTCAAAAAAATTATCATTTTAAACATCCTAATATCACAGGAAGTTAGTATTAATTTTTACAACTATATAGAATTTAATTTTCAATTATTTAATAGTTTTTACAATTATTAAATTTTTTTAATTTGTATTAATAAAATTTAATTTAATCATGAAATATGCCCTCATGATTATCTATCATTAATCTTATATATGCTTCCTATAGTAGAGTGTATTAAACGTAATATTTCATTATAAACAAAACCATTGTGATTTAACATCTATAAAAACTGTCTGTTGTTGTCCCAGAATTGAAAAATATATTGGATAATGCATATTTATATTTTAACTCTTAATTAACGTTATAACCACTAATTATACTTTATTATTCAATTATTAATATTTAATGTGTGACTAAATGGAAGTAAATAGTTTATATTTCAGAAATTTTCAAGACTGTATGAACCCGATATTCGTAGCTGTATAATCACACATATGCATGATTGTAAGAGATAGGACATAAATTAAATACTGGACATACAATTTGATTCACATTTAAATATTTTGCACCTTAAAAGGAAAAAATTCGATTATCCAGAATAACTGAAGGGGGGTATCAAAGCATTTTTTACGTGATCAAACTCCTTAATCAACTACAAATCATTTTCAAATGTTTTCGAAAACAAGATATTCGTTAAAAATAAAAAGTCTTTTGTAGCTAAAATTTAGAATATATTATATGGATCCGTCACTTTCATCAGATTTTAATGTTCTAAATGCTTAAGTATATACAACAATAAAATTATAGAATTGATGATAATAATAGTATATACTGATTCATACCATTTCATTATTTAATATATTTTATATTACAGCAGAATGCAAATAATATAACTATTCAAATAAATTTATAATTTACTTTAAATGAAATTTTAATTATAATTATTATTTGATGAGTTAGAAATTTTAAATGCTAAAGTAGGAGTGATTTGTATGTAGCACGTTAATTATAAAATCAATATAAATATAAATTCACATTATAAGCAACAAGTAAATATTTTTTAAAAAAAAAACTACATTGTTGTACATGTATTACAAAAAACTGTTTGTTTAAGGGTTTTATTTTCACCTATCATCTATCATAATACCTTGGTAATAAATCTTTGTAAACAATCGTCTAGCTATAAGTTATAATAACCTCCTCAAAGGGTCTCTTTTTTCAATCTTGAAAGTCGATACTAAAACTGCGAGAAAATTGATTTTGGATTCTTCTTTTCGAGGTTAAATTGACCGTGAAGAGTTTGATATCTACACTAAAGTAGTAGCCTAATTTTCTAAATTTTTATTTTTATCATTATTTTTCGATAACAGAAAGGAATTTTTCCAGAAATAAGATGGATTTAAATTTATAATATTATCACGTTTACTAGCTTTATGCGAAATATATTTGTACCACAAATTATTTCGCATCTTACAAATTTTAGGTTATTTTGGAAAAATATTTCAAATTATGTCATATATATTATTTGAAATTAAATATATTTTATTACAAAAGACTTTCCTATTTAAAATCTATAGCATTAGTTATTAGAGTAATAAACGTATTGTATTTCATCAACAAGTCTACCAGTAGACACAATCAATAGTGTTGGTATTTTAAAAGAAATTCAAGTTAATTTATAATTGTTTATTAATTTTTAAGTGTTGACTTATACTTTTCTAACATAACAAAATTAAATGACTGATCTGTTGAAAACTTTATTTAAAATAAGTAATCATACGAAAATGTTCATGCTGCTACATTTTTCTTTCATATAAAGTAAAATGTGAAATTTCGTTATATTTCATAACTATCGACTTATGACAAAAGTGATATCCTCATTTCATTTACTTTCAACAATAACTTTAGTTTAATGAAGAAAATTGAATGTATTTAACCATTAATTATATTTTATTATTAAATTTATTTTGTATTATTTTTGTAATTGTAATATTCGGAATCATCTATATAGAGAGTTGTCTACAAAGCAAAAATAACTTATTCATTTGTTCAGAATAGTCAGAAAAATTCCTTGCTTAGGATGATTACTTACAACGTGTTTTGTGACGTATAAGCATAGTTTCTTGTATCATTAGTCTTTTGTATTCGTTATATATAAAATAAATAATGGGATTACATGTTAAGATAGCTTTGTGACATAAACCTAAATTACAATATTTTCATTTGGAAAAACTCCACTCTACGAAATTATTGTATTTTTCTTTTCCTAAGGAAGCTTCTAATGAGAAGTTTCATAAGAAGGAGTTACGTCAAATAGAGTAAAAAATATTATTTCAGACTACTTATCCTTATGAAACTCCTGATAATTCAGAATTTTCACGACAATCAGTTGTGTGAGATAATTAGAAGAGGGCATATTAGTTGATCAAGAAAATAGTGATAAACTTCAAATTTATGCTCCGTAAAATTCTGGTTTTTTACATATTAAAATGTGAAAAGTTTGAAAATATGTTTTTCCTTTTTAATGCCTTCTTTTTAGAAGATCTAGCAAGTTAAATCGTTACTGCTTAAAAAATAAAAATACTCTAAACGCAAAGCATCTAAATTCTAATTAAATAGTATTTATGAATAAAGAAATGTATTAAATAATAATTAAACAGATGTGTATAAGAAAGCATACACACGGAACTCAGAGAGATTCCAGCTCAGAAGTTGAATTTGTTCCGTGATCATAGATTAAAACTATTATGCAGTTCACAGCATGTTGATCTGAAAAAATGGCCAGATGAAAATAAAAGCTAGATTAAAATGTGTTTTGCATAGAAAAGAAATTTTTAAATCATGGGATTGAAAAACTATTAAGTATAAGTTTTATTGTAAATGTCACTGATCCGATAGCAGAGCTAGACTTTTCAGTCAGTTTACAAAGTGTAACATTAAAAATATGCACCTAACTATATGTAATATTGTATCTTTCTTTTGATACATAAAAAACTGAAAAAAAAAATAAATACTAATGATAAGATACAAGTTTCATGTAATTCAAGAATTTCGTAGTGAATTTTTATCGAGACATATTTGTTCTCCAGAGAAATTAAATTTGTAATCTAAGTGAGAGATAGAAAGAGATGGTAATTTTCAAATGATATTTTTTGGATAACTTATTGAAATACTTGCAAATATTTTAATGTTTGCAAAATATTTGCAAACATTAAAATATTAAGAATCGTGGAATGTTTCCGAATACTTTTCATATATTTCATTGCACCACTTTTCATACATTTCACAATTTAAGTCAAAATTCTGCTAATTAGTTTTCAAAGGAAATAATTATAAAAAATAAATGAAAAAAATCAAAAACAAACAGCCATACTTTAGAAATATTAACAAGCTTAAGTGCTTGCTGTAAATATCCACAAAATATTATAGTATAGCCATTCTGAATTTTTATTTAAATCCTTTCAAAATATTTCTTATATTGAAAGTGGAAGAGAAGGATCTCATGTACCATGTATATTACCAGAAATAGATTTATTATCCGGTCAGTCTGGTTTAACAGGGCCAATTAGAAAATTTGATCCTTCTGGCTCTCCTGGATCCTCTCGACCAAATGAGAAATAGGAGCTCCAGAACTTAAAGGTAATCAAGGAGCACAAAGAATTCGTAGAGAATCTGGAACACCAGATTTAAATGGAGAACGGGGACAGATTGGACCACTAGGAAAAGATGGTGGAACAGAAAAAAGAGGTGTTCCTGGATATAGAGAACCAAATGGGGTTCCAAGATTTCCTGCTGCAAGTAGATTACGTCGTCTTTCGTGATGTCCAGGTCTTTCAGAGCAAAATTGTTCTCAAAGAAATTGTGGTGAACCTGGAGTAAGAGGTGAAACTGGCTGAAAGAAGAGAAATAGGTTCTATTGGATCCTTGGTTCACAAGAAAAGCAAGAAAATCCTGGTTCAGTGGGATTAATAGTTTTAAGAGGTCTTCCTGGAGAAGCTAAAAAAGGCCTGTTGATCAAATTGGGAATCTTAAATGAAATCCAGGTCCACAAGCTATACAAGGTGATAAAATAATGTAAAAGGTACAAGGGGTAGATGAAATTTTAGGTCCTGTTGGATTACTTGGGAATCCTTGTTGCCATGGGTGTCCAAGAGCTAAAAGAGATCAAGGTTTAATTGGAGCAAAAGATCAAATGTGAAATATTGGTCCATTAGGTCTTCCAGGTCAAACTGGAGCACAAGGACTTCAAGTGCCTACTTAAAAAAAAGGTAATAAAGGAAAAAAAGAAAAGATAGGACATGCTGGACTGGCTCTGCTGGTACTCCCGATATGAAGGGACCAAAGGAAAATTCTGGTAAAACTGGTACTCCTGGTCTACCTGGGAATCCTGTTGTGCCTGGTTTCCCTAGAGTTAAAGGAGTATAGAATCTGAAGGAAAGCAAGAACAACAAGAACTTCCTAGTCACTCGGGCTAGTTGAGGAAAAAGAACCTCCAGATTTACCTGGTCTTCAACGAAGAACTGAACTGCAAAGCATTAAAGGATCTTCTGGAGAAAGAAGTCTTGAAGATAGACTTGGTCATGAAGTATATCCTGGATTACAAAGCTTAATGGGACAATCTGTTTCTCAAAAACCCTTTGGAGAAATGAGCACCAGAAGGAGCTCAAGGTATAGATATACCAATGCTCCTTCTAGACTAGTTGGTGGTCTAAGGCTTTCAAGAATTCTAAGTTTACAAGGTCTTCAAAGTATTCTAGGCTCATCAGAGCCATCTGGACTTAGTGGAGATCTAGGAGAAAATGTAGAAGGAGGCTTACAGGATCCTCTTGGACCTCAAGGTTCTCGTAGTATATCATTCCCACCAGTTGAAATAGGAGATAAGTGTCCCAAAGGAGATATTGGACATCATGGAGAAAAAAGACATAGAGGACTTCTTGGGTGGCAAAGTCTTCCGGGTTTTGTAGATCCACCCGGTGATAAGGGCATGATTGGAGATCCTGGGACACTAGGAATGAAAGGGCCTTCAGGACCAAAAACAACTATTCATAATCCTAATAATCCAGGCCCACCAGGTATGTTAAGATTACCAAGATCAATTGGACCTACAGGTAAATCTGGAAAAGATGGTCCTCAGGATTATCTGGACCACCAAGACTATTAGGAACACCTGGACCAGGTTTCCAATATGATGCCACTGCTTTAATGGGAAAAGGACAAATCAAGGGACCAGATCATGTGTTTGAAGATGTACTTAACTTATCAACTGCTACTTCAGAAGAGCAAAAAGTACTAATTTTCAAGTTTACTAAAAACTAGGGAAAGATTATTATGAATCAATAAAACCTACTGTTACTAAAGAATTTCCTGGAAAAACCTGTAAACATTTTTCTGAAAAAAATCCTAATCTCACAAGTAAAATGTATTTGGTTGACCCAAATGAAGGTAAAATAACGATGTGATTAAAGTATTCTGAAACGTGAATACTAAGGAGACATGTATAATATTTGAAACTCAAGAAATTACTGGAAGTATTTATGTTAAAAGCCTGGAATAAAAAATTTGGTTCAATGAAATGGATTCTGGATCTTACATTCTTCAACTCTTAAGTGAAAAAGCACCACAGAGCATAACATATCATTGTCGTACTTCAATTGCTTATTATGATGCTAACCAAAAGTTCTTCAAAAGAGCTATTGAACTTATGGCTTATAATGATTTGTAATTAACTTCTGATGGAAATCAAGGTTTTATTTGTACTTCTTTTGATAGATATCAGTCACAAAATGAGGAACGGTTATATACAATATTAAGTTATTCTACCTACAAACCTCAAAGATTACCAATCATTGGGTATAACACCTAAAGATGTTGGATTGAAGAACCAAGAATTTCAAATCCCGATTGGAGAATCGTGTTTTGTTTGAGTTAAAAGAACTAAGATTGAGTTTTTAAGTAACAATATTATGTGATAAAATGGATTTAATCTATTAAATTGAAACTTCATTTGGGACTTAATTTGCAGAAGACTTATATGTTCCCTTTGTTATAATTTCATAGACTCATATTTTTATAAATGTCTCTCTCTCTCTTTCTCTCTCTCTCTTTCTCTCTCTCTCTCTCTCT
>JAPDSC010071554.1:51891-67122 GCA_026290005.1 Latrodectus geometricus
GGTCAGACGGACAGACACATTACACTTGCTTTTATTATTATATAGATTTAAGAAATTTTTGTTTGACTGGATGTCTCATGGTAAAGTTTCATAAGAAAATATAAAATTTGTCGTGCTTAAAAACTATTAAGATTTATTATATATTAAAATTTATAATTTAAAAATATTCTTAAAAAATATTCCCATTTCATTAAAAATGATAAAAAAAATATTTTTAATTCTGAAAATAATTAATAATTTATAAAGGTTGAACTCAATTATTCTCTTAGATTAAAAAATTCCAATTCAATTTCACACCTTTAGTAAATTAGAGATATTCTGACTACTCAAACAAAATTAGAAACCTTATTTAATTTATGGAACGAGAAATAAAATTAAACAATAGTTAGAGCACTCGTTAGATAACTATTATTTTCTCTACGAGTTTAAATATTTTATTTCTCTTTGGCAAAAATTACTTTTATATTTTTCCTTTTATTCAGTTTTTATTTTGAATTAGATACTTTCTGACTAAATAAACATGAGAACTTATGCACTAATAATTGACCTAGACATTTACTTTCGTGAAATACACACACACAATTTGGGGTTAGATTAAAATTACATTAATTATTTAATGAGTTATATTAATTACTTAGTTAACTCCAAATCTTGATATTGCCAAACATCTTTGTAATTTTGAATCAAAACAAATAATGAGGTTAATTTCTCAACTGCCGTCAGCATTTACTGCCATCATGTCAAGATAGTCTCTACAATACTTAATATATATAGATTTCAACATTCCCATATTGGGCTGTATAAATTTAGTTCCAATGCTACATTAATCCATTATCTCTTAAACCACAAGTAGTTAAGTAAGATAAATAAATTATCACTTTCCTAAATACTTTAAATACTCGAAAATAATGTTGTTTAATTCGCTATAGTGACCATTATGGCTGTAAGCCAAAATCAGAAAAATGTAACAAAAAAATTTATTTATTTACTCGCCACCGGAAACGCTTATAAAAACTAATTAATTGCCAAATAGAAAATGTTCTTGGAGAGAAAACTTAGTTACAATGCCTTATGGGCAGTTTTTGGTTAGCAACATTTGTAACTAAAATTTCCTCCATTTTTATTTGCAAATTAACAACTATTCTGAAATCATGTTGAAGATTACTGATTTGTATGCACTTCTTGATATAAATAATATAATTTATGTAAAACTAAACCATTAAATTAGTTTGTTTTCATATTTTAAAACTAAAATTTTACATTCCATTTGTCTACACATTTATATAAACTTGTGATTATAAAATTACTGTCCATCTTTTGAAATAGGAAAAAACTAAGTCTAATCTTAGCATCTAAAATTTAAATTACTTTTCAATTGTTAAAAATATTTAGTTTATAAAAGTAACCAGAGATAAACAGTTTCACATAGATTTTGGAGTTCCCGCCAAGTTAGAAAGTTAGAAATTGAAAAGAACAACATCAAACTAATACAGTTAAGGAACAGCAGAACACATATTAAGTACTTTTGTAGACCACATACTGAAATATATATATATATATATATATATATATATATATATATGTTCAGTATTAATCTAGTAATCTAGTGTTATGAACTGGAAGAAATATGAAATTAATGCAATGAAAAAAGAAACAACATTAAGTACGTTTTGCTTATTTCGTATGTATGCTGTATACAGAAATGAACAAAAGCCCAAGGAACTAAAAATAACACTTCTGATTGAAGTTTGTACATGAAAATCAGTAGATGCTAAAATAAAAAATTGTTCCCATTAAAATAATTTAGTTAAAAACTTTCAAAATAATATATAGTGCTACGAATGAAATTTCATGTCAATTTCATTAAGGATGATTGAAGATAAACAATTTTTTTTTATGTATAATGCTTAAAAATACTCTTTAATGATGAGATTTTTAAATATTAAAGTTAGGATCTTTCTTGTTTAAAATCCATTTCAGAAGGCTAACGAATAGCGAAAGGTGAAACCCATTCCCTGAAGGGGACAAAAACAATATACTTTTTTAGTATATTGTGTTTTTTGTATAAAGTATATTGTTTCAAGTAAAATTAACTTTAAATATCGTTATTTTTAAAAAAAAAATACATTGTAGGAATGTAGAGAAAAAAGATTGAATGCCGTAAGCAGTTTTTCTTTACTCCTAGTGGCAACAAGTAGATCCTGATTTTAAGAACAGGAAAATATTACATTTCTTTTATTTAGTGAGAAGAGTTTCGAAGAGGAATGTAGCATAATTTTATTTAATTAAATTGCAGGTTAAGAAAATTTTCAAGAGATTCCATTCAACCTTAATTATGTTTTAAATTAGTTTTAAACGTTTTAATCAAAATTTCGAATGGAAACTTTGTTTTTATTTTAAGTTAAGCAGAGACCACTTATTAATATAAGTTTCCCTCCAATTCGTTCAACTGTTCTTGATTAAATCCACACAGAATTTCTACAATAAGCAAAATAAAGAGTTTATTCACACAAATTTAAAATTTAATATAATCTCTATCGAAACTATTTTTTGATAATACTTGATTAATATTCTTAATTATCAAAAAATTATTTTAATACTTGTGTGATATTATTTTGTATAATGTTAGTTTTTAGCAATCCTAGTTTTTAATTTAAAGTAAAGCTGAAAGTATCTGAAGTATATAGATATCTAGTCGAATTTCATGTTTTTATCTATAATATATTAATTAATTTGCTGGTGCATAATAAAAAAAGGGCTGAAACTTGTTTATTAAGAAACAAATAATGATTTCAAAATCACTTTATTTTTTTCTATTTGTCGGAACTGTTATATTCATTTAAGCATTTTTGCATCTATTTTCTATTTATAAAACAAACTAGGAATTAGTATGGAAATGCCACTAATGATAATTCATTTATATAATTATTTTAATGTATAAGCTAATCAATAAAAACTATAAATTTTTTAAAAATATTCGAAAATAATCCAAAAATTTTTTGTATCAAGATTTCAGTAATAAATGTTTCACATTAAGTAATACAAATAAAAGATAAATATTTAAGAAAAGAACATAGAATGCTAAAAATTGCATGTGTATGCTAGAGCCGATATTTTTATTAGCCAAGTTTAATCAGTTTTAAGAAAAATGTTATTCATTTTAAAAGGTTTTATCTCATTTATATGATTCAGTAATTTAATGAATTTGTTATTTTCATCAAAAAGAATACTTTTAAATTGAAGATATTCTTTTCATTCAACCAAAAAGTATCAAATAATAATTATATAATTTTTTTAAGATAAGGGCTACATAAACTATGTCAATTACAGAGCAAATCAAACACATGTATTAAAAAACAATATTTAATATATTAGTAATAGTTAGAAAAATTAAAATAATTTAAAAATTTTGCCTTTTACTCATAAAAAGATTATTTTTTATTCAAAGATGTTGCCTTTGTTCTTCTGAATCATTTTCAATTACCTCATATTAAAGCATGTTAACAGCCAGAATCACAAAACCTTTGAAGCAGATCACGCTCTGTTTCTAACCTCGCACATATTTTTTATGCATTTAATTAACAATAATTTTCAAAAGTAGTAGAAAGAAGAAGTATAAGCAATTATTTTCAAAGTTTTATTTAAAAATTATATAAATATGTATAAACTTAAAAGAAAAGAAATTATATGATTTACATTTTAAAATTTATATTAATACTTCAAAAAAATATTTTCTTAAAGTTTCATTACTTATTTCATAGTTAAAATGATATTACATTTCATTATTAAACGTCACTCTATCATTTCATGCTCTATCTTAAAGCTTACATACTGCAGTATTATAAAAAAAACATTGTTTATTTACATATTTTTGAATATTATTATCACTATAATGAAATATTCAATTAATTTTTTTATATTCATTGTAAATAATTTAAAAATAAATTATTAATTAATTGTATACTAATGCTGATTTTAAAGAAAATACGTTTTTCAAAAGTAATCTAATAAACCAACGTAAGATGATAGCAAGCAAATTGTATTCAAAACAAAGTTTATCACTTGGAAGGTTCAGAATTTCTTAAAAAAAAAAAAAAAAGTATTCTTAAATCGACAAAAAATAAGTAAAATTACTCAGAAGGGAGTAATATCATATACTTTGATATAGCAAAATTCTCTGATGGATTCATCATTACACAAATAATTTCCCTGCTTTACCAATGTGGCAAATCTATTCCTTTATAGAAAGATCTTGGATCTAGTATGAATATGGAGTCTGCCAGCCTGTTAAGCAAACTCTTCCTCTTCTATTAGTTTATCCCACAAAGGAAAAAAAATGATTACATTTGAACAGTTTATTGATTTGCACTTTCAGGCATATTTGAAAAAGTTTTTTATTCAATTTGTTTATGTATCTCATATTATATTCAATTTTTCAGTCATTTTCAACATTCTTTCTTACAAAGTAAAAACCATTAGTCATATTATATCTTTCATCCTTTTTTAGTGACTCTGTTCCAAAGTGATTCAGAATTAAGTTATTAGAGATATAATCATTTATATATAAACGTTTCTTGGATAGCTACGAAGAATTTCCTTCAATCCTCCTACACTTGGTTAAAAACTTTATTATTATTGTTCCTTGTGGAAGATAAATATTGTATGTTAAGAAACAAAAGTTTAAATGGGAAACAATGCATGATACTTAGGATTGAAATTTCTTTAATATAATTATGGTAAAAAAAATCCATTTGGAAATAGATTAGAATGTTGATGAAAGAATTTTCGATTTCAAGATATAGAAACCTAGAAACAGAAGAAAAACTTCAGCATTTTGTACCTCATTCCATTGTTTGTGATGTAAATTGTCTTTTCAACATTACGTAAGTTATAAATAATTATTTGTAATTTACGTAGTTAATGTTACAAGAAAAATGCAAGGACATTTTTTTAAATTTATGCAAAGTTAAAGTAATGCTCATTTCATACTGAGAAATATTCTATGAGAAATATTAATTATGTCTCAAATTCTTTTATATACAAAGGACAGTAAAAAATTTAATTTAATAAAATATGAAATAGTCCTCATAGTAAAATAAAAAATATATAACATTTATGTTTATGAAAAAAGATAGTCTTCATTAATAAAAACCAAAAAATCCAGTTAAATAGTAATTGGATGCGTGATGATAAATCTGTTTGTTGATTCTATTCTGATGAATTCTTGAATAAATAAAAATAAGGTATTAAAAATTGTTCATAAATATTCATATTAGATAATATATACTCGTCAATAAATAAAATTAAGAAACACTAATTATGAATTAATCAAGTTATTTGCTCCGATTATAATTATTTTTACTTTTATTTTTCAGCACCATTGACCAAGATGCATATCCTATGAACTTTGAATATCGACTTAATATTTTTTAAACTATAAGTCTTTCTTCACATTAATTATTTCATTTTTGTTGTTATCTATTGGTTTGCGGTTGTCTAGTTTTACTTTACAAGTCACGAACGAAATTTCACGTAAAAAGTTGAATTCTTTACTTTTAATTTTTCTCCTTACCGTACAATATTTTACATAAAATGTAATTTGCTCCTTACAAAACATTTCTTGACGTATGATTATTTGTGTAATTTATAATTTTTGAAAAGGTAACAAATAATTCAAATATGATTTTAAAAGTTATAATAATTGAGTTTTGATTGCCTTTTTATTATATAGAGGCATTTAAATAAAAGAATAAACTTATAAATTCTTATATAGATTTTGTGTCATGCAATATTTAGCATAATTGAATCACACAAAATTCTAAACAATCATTCATTGGTGACTATCTAAATGCGGTACTTTTTCAACTGCACAGCTGCATGCCTTATTCTAGCAATAGTAATTTTTATAATTATTTCCCACAATTTGAAATTGCATACATACCAAATATCAATAATGGATGATTCTCTGTATTTTTTTCTTCATGTGTTTTAATTATCAGTTTAATTATGGATTTAAAAATGGCAACATTTTCAAAGAAGCGTCTGTAAAATTTTCTTCGCGCGATTTCTGTACTTTGTTTATTTGACATCAATCAATAAGTAATTGCCGAATCATGTTATTTCAGTTCTTTGTCAGAAAATCGGAGTCTTCGATTAATACTTAGTATATTACTAACTTGCATGGTTCTCATATCTATTCTTTTGTTATAATTTGTGAAATAATAAGCAATTTTGCCAAAATAAAACATTTGTAGTTATCGAGTCACGCTGTCAACATATATTTAATGTGCAAATCTGACAGATTTCATGAGTGTCAGCATTAGTTAGTAAGCTTAATATATATCAACTTACGTGTTTTTGTCATTGATATTATGTAATTTTTAAAAACTGCAAAATAATTTTAAAATTTCCAAAAATGTTTCATTGAAACTAATACTTATTTTTATTTATTAATTTTATTTCTCTACGTATTTCCCTTTTAGAAAATTATTATTACATGTATTCTTTCTTTAAGGAGCTGCTGGAAATTTTGAGGGAAATTTCATTAAACGAGTTCCTTTTTTTGTACAAACGCTTAGCATTAAATAATTTTTTTACTACTTCGAATTATCATTTTATTACTTTCAGTAATATATTCTTTAAATCTCATGTATGATATAAATAAACCATTTATGATATATTTTAAATCATGTTTTATTCTGTTTAACTTAGTTTTATTAACAGCAAGTGTTGTAAAAATATTTCAAGAGTTGACTGTTACTTCAGAGCTGGATTTTTGACATTAAATATAGAAATTTGGTGTTACAAGTTTTCAGAAAATTTGATAATTTTTCCGAAACTTGTGATAGTATTTCAATACAATAATAAAAAAACAACATTTTAAACTGAAGAACTTCCTGTTATTTAATAATATATTTAATTATGTCTTAACTATTCATTTGTACATCCATAACTGACTTGTTGATTTGAATTTTTAAATCAAAGATTTAATTTTGATGTGACAAGTGTTTTAATAGCATTTTCAATAGATTTAAACATAATAATTGAGAGACACTGATGTTGTGTAATGAAAAACATCTTAAAAAGTTGCAACTTTTCTATCTCTTACTATTCATTGGTTGCAATTATTTCTCTCTCATTCTTCATAAATACTGCAATCTCATTTTTTATATTTTTGTTGTTCATATGTTTGTTGTTCATTTCTTTTTAAAAATGTTTTTATTATTATAATAAAAATGCAATATAAAAGTTCTTTAGCAATTTTATTGTTTTATCTTACAAAAATATATTTGTGTTGATAATAAAATTGAAAAAAAATTTATTATGTCACTGAAAAATTTTTACATGGAAGTGAATAAAATTTTTGTGTTTTTTAGATGTGATAGTTCCATGCTGTAAATCTGTTTACTCCTTTTTGCTAAAACCTGATATAATTTTGACATCATAAATAAATATCTGATATGAATCTCATGATGGTTTTTTATATTGATTTAAAATTTTACAAAACAGTATATAAAAATAAATAATCATCAAATGTTTATTAAAATGGAAAGATAAAACACACAAAATTTGCTTGAATTATTTTCATAAGTAATAAAATTAAATAAAAACAAAGGAAGTCGGCCATTTATTTACTGATTTCTTGAATTTCCAAATTAGAATTTTTCTTTTTATTGCTCAAATTTGCTATGGTATTTATATTTGACTACTTTTGCAAGGAAACGACAGCAAAATTTAATCTAGTAGTATCTTAATGAAAAGTATTTTTTTCTTATTAATGTTGATTCATATGACTGTCTAAGATTTCATATTTTTTTACAGGTCATGCTTTAAATAAATGAATTTCTTCCTCCCTTTATAAAATAATAATCGTAAAATTTCTTTGCCAAGTCCAGTAAACTATTATAACTATATCCATTGATAGGTATGTCAATTTATAAAAACATGATTCTTCTATTTATCTAGACTTTTAAGAAGTCACTGTCATTTAAAGTTAATATTTTACTAAGCATACCCCATTTAAAAAAAAAAAAGAAAAAAAAAACAGTTTAAAAATAATACAATTTTTCATCAGCAGTGTTAGTTAATAAACTTATGTATCATTAATTCTTATAAGTTATTCTTCTACTGTAATAAAAAATCCTCATTTTAAGACAGTAAAAAAAACTAAATTTCTTCCGATTTGTATTTTTTTCTCTTAACATCTGAGATTTTGTGCAATTTACTCCCTCTTTTCCTTCAAGATTAAATTTGTTTTATTAAATTGAAATTTGTGTAGAAAAAAACTTCCATTTTATGAAGCTAATTAAAATTTATTTTGTTAATCACTGCTATCTTTCAAACAGTATATGTTAAACAGTAGCTTAAACTTATGTGAACAGCAAGCTGTATTGCCAATTAAAATCATTTGATATTGCTGTTGCTATTGAGTTATAAGCTTTTCTGATTGATATAAAACATTAATTTTAATTTTTCTTTAAATAATATATCAAAATTTATATATTGTTTAAAATTATATTAAGCATGTTTTTTCATTGACTTTTTTCTTTAAGGGAACATGGATGGCCATAAACAAAATGGTTCTTCACTACCAAATCGCAAAGACTTGAATGACAGTGACCAAGAAGAAATCAGTGGTAGAACAAAAGTTCTTATTCATCAAGATGCTTTTGATATTCCAGAATATTTGCACAAAAAAGAAATTGGTTCTGGAGAAAGGCCTCATTCTTTTTTCGATTCAAAAAACATTTCTAAACATTGTCCAAGCAAAGTTACAGAACCAGATGACGTCATTACCCCTCTCAGTGAGGAATCTAGTCCAACTATTACTGGCCAGCAATGGGAAGAAAAACCTTCAATGGAACATTCAGAAAATGAAACAAATACATGTCCTGTCACACTCTTCCCTTGTTGTGGTGATTTAATAGATCCAAGTAGTTTTACGTTCGGGAGACTTTTAGGACTGATTATCTGTTTCATTTTTTATGTTGGCAATCTTGTTGCAGACATAGCAGTTTGTTACCACCTTTTCTTGCATGGAAACATGCTTTGGTTTGCACTTGTGGCTGCTTTTACAATTATTCCCACTGTGATTCTCAACACCATCAGCTACCATCTTTCTATTAGCAAGATGATTGTGAAGCGCTCCATATGGGATCAATCAGAGTCTCTTGTTGTTAGTGGAGTGGTAGCATTGTTGCATTTAACTCAATTTGGTGTTTTTGCAAGGTATTTAAAAAAAAAAATTTACAATATCTAATTTTTTTAAAGTTTTATATCTTTATAATTTAATTCAAATTTGAAAGTGTTATTTTTACAAATATATGTTTCTGTTACTTAATTGTATTTATTGATAGAAATTATTACTGTGAATTCTTTTCTAGGTTAATCTGCGCTTTAGGTCCCCTACTTCGCCAACTCACGAATTTGAAGCGTTTTCTCGCGCATGATTAATAATTATTCGTTTGTTTTAGCCTTTTTATTGGTCGCTAATTAAATTTCACTTTGAAATAGTGGTAGAATTTTCGCCATGGCATCTGTGATTTTGAAATCGCGCCAAGGAGGGGACCTAAAGCGCATTTTCACCCTTTTCTATTCTTAAAATAAATTACAAATCTAAATTTAAAATGATGGATTTTTTTTTTTTTTGTATTTTAATTTGTAATAATTAATCACTAATATAATGTCTAAACATGTTTAAAACAATTGGTAGTAGTGTATTTGTTAACAAAATAAAAAAATCAAGTAATTTCAAATTGATAAAATGTTTATATAGCTTTAGAAGTATTTAAATTAAGCTAAAGTTAATTAGATCAGCCATTTCTAATGTGATTATTATCTTTCATTAATTACAGTGATTTAAATTCAAAATCATATTTAAACCTTTAATTCTTATTATGAATTGAAGAATATTGAATGAAAGTTTTCCGTGTTTATATTGATTTTTGTTATTTTAAAAATTGTGTTGTTTATGTACAGGCTTGTTTGTGATCCATTGAAATTAGCCTTAAAGTAGTTGAGGTTGATTCATAAAAGCATGATTGTTACATAAAATGAATCATTTTGCAATAATAAATTTTATGAATTGCGGTATTAACCTTATATAAAGTTTGTAAAATAGCTTAAGTATTTTTATTATCATGTTACTATATTTTAGGAATGTAAGATATCACTGTTACCTATAGTGATATTATTATCGGAAATGTTTGCAAAAAAAAATTTTCTCTGTTAACATCAGCCTTACAAAAATCTTAAATCATTTTACGAACCTAAAAAGGATTTTTTTAAAGAAAACTCTAGATAATTGTAACACAGTGTTAAAAAAAAAAAATTATTTTATTTAAATGGTACATTTTGATTTCCATGGCTTCCAGAATAAATCACCAAATTATGTAAAAGAGCAGCCGAAACTGAGGAGCAACCATATAGGCTATTAATTTTGGTTTGCATTAAAATCAAGTGGAATAGTAGTATTTTTGTTTTTCAATTTAAACATTGTAAAAAAAATTTTGACATTTTTTAATTTGCCGAGGAATGTGGAAGATGCCATTTTGTTTTTCCAGGAAAAAGATGCACTCTCTCGCTATAGAATATGCATAAATGAACATAAAAAAGAAAATATGTGAAGGTGCAATGTGAAAAGCTGTCAAAAAAAGCCTTCAATCCAACACTTGGCTTAGTGGTTCCAGAAATACCATTCTTAACAGCATTGCTTTTTATGTACTGCTGGGCAGAGAAATTAACATGCATTAAGTGATGTGATAAATGGCTAAACATTTGTCAAAAATAGTATGATTGATTGAAACAATTATATTATTAAAGAGGTTTGTTCTTTAGATTTACTTTGAAAACTGAAAGGACAAATTTGTGGTCCTGGAAAAATAGTCGAAATTGATGAGATGCATAAAAAAAAAAAAAACAACTCTGTCAGAGTATTTCCATAACAATAGGTAACCAGTGTGTTATGCCTTGGAAGCAGTGAGTATTTTTTTCTTCAAGTTCTGAATTAAGAAGCAACCACGCTAATTTTAACGATTATAGACTATGCAGTGAAAAGATCAACAATTTATTCAGATCGTTGGAGAGCCTTCAAGATGAACAAGCTCGTAAAGGCTAGTTACAGCCATTTAACTGTGAATCAAGCTTTCAATTTGTTGATCCAATAATGGGTGTTCACATTCAAAATATGAATAGATTGTGGGGTTCAGTTAAGTGGCTAAACTAAAGACATAGAGGTACAGCTTGTCTTATCTTGCAGAGTTCATGTGTCAAAAATTGTATGGAAAAGAGAGGCCATTTGATTTCACACTGAAAACAATTGCTAAGATATGGAAGCCACAAATATGTGCAAGTAATCAACTTGTAGTCATTTTCATCCCAGTCACCAATGGAAATCAAAATGCATCATTGAATTTTAAATAATTCTTCCAAGATATTGATTAAATTTACTTGACACAGTTGTTCAATTTCACAAATAGATTTTGACAAAATTTCACAAGGTGATTTCCCATATTTAAACTACAATGATTTTTTAAATAGTGAATATTTCATTTTATTAAATATTTTAATAAGTTGAACATTGAAAAGCTAAAAAAAAGCACTGGTTTAAATTTTTGGAGTAATGTTTTACATTTAAAATTAAATTTTAATTAAATTACATAGCTACAATAGCTATTCTACCCAAATATTTCTAATATTCTAAATCATTAAAAAGATTATTGTATTTATTGCATATTTAGATTATAATTTTCATTATAAGTTTTTGGATATATTTTTCATATAAAGTATATAATGCAAAATTTAATAATTCAAATCTAATTACAAATTTTGATATTGTACAATCAACTTTTCTTATATCATTTATCGCAACACTGGCAAACTATGTTTTTTATGATCTAATAAACTAGATGCCGTGCTGGCAGCCAAATGATTATCACTTTATGACATTGGTTCTACAATGCATAGAATTCATAAGTTTAAATCCCACCTTAGACGGATGTTTGTAGTGATTCAGAATCCATTTTTAACCGTAGGTCCTAGTGCAATTGAACCATTCAGCCACAAACAAAACAAATAAACTGGATTATGATTTTAAATATTACTCACTAAAAACCTTGTACTTCTAAATGATAATCTTCAGACAAAATGCAATATTTAATGAATTTTTTATAGGAATGGTAGTATATTTTTATTACTTGGTTTATTAAAATTGAGTTATAAAATATGATAATTGCCATATTATTGTTTTAGTATGAATGAATTATATTCTAAGTATTATATTTTAGTATATTTTGACAAGTCAAAATATTCATTTTATCCAATTTATTACATAAAACTCTTGTGGTAGAGAAATATTGTTGTGATATTCAAAATTGAAAACTCAATTTTTGCCAGGTAGAATTGCAGAATTTTGGTTGGAATCCCAAACCTATACCAATAGATATGATTCACTAGTATATATTTTCCGAAACATTGTATTAAGACACAAGAAAAAATTTGTTAGAACATTTCAGTAAATTCACCAAGCAAAAGGTTGTTGTACATCCCTGATATTAGTAGAGCTGAATCAAGTCCATGAAACTGTGCACTCTGAAGGTGTCCAAAATTAAAAGTCGATTGTCAGTAAGGACCTGCCTGGAGAGGCCCTAACAAGAATGTGTTCAGGAGAAGCCTCTTTCGTAAAACATTTGATGTAGTCTACAAATTGCTAATGCAATAATAAGCAAAATGTTATCAAATCTTGTTAAATGGGCTGGATATTTTTTAGCATTTAGTTAAAAATTATTAATTATTTCTGAACTTTAAACTAAATTAGAAATAATCAACTTTTTTAAGCTATTTTTGCAACAGATATCATTTATTTTATTAGCTTCAATTTTTATTATTTTATTTTGCTATCTAAATTTAAAGTTATATATCTGGTTCTATAGCAAAATGGCTCCTATATGTATTAGATATATATATATATATATAGTTCAATTAACATATTCTAAAGGTCAAATTCTTTTCTTTTGCTGAGCTGACAGCTCATCAGTTTGAGCTCTGGCCCTATTTTGTAGTTCATGGATTCAAATCCCATCATGAGCTTTGATGTTTTCAATAGTTTGGAATCCACTTGAAATTGTGGGTTCTGGATTAATTAACCTAATGCAAAAAATGATCATTAAATGACAAACCAGTTTTTCCATTGTTATATTACTAAACACTGCAGTCTGTAACAGCTATCTTGGTAATTGTTTACAAACATCTAAAGTTTAAAGAATGATGAAAATTCAAAAACTCGTGCATTCTTCCAGAAATAATTGGAACTTTAAATGAAAAACATCAAAAAGAATAAAGTAATTTAAAAATTAAAAGTTAAATTAGGTATTATTGTGACTATGAAAGTGAGATTGTCTAACACTATTTCTTTTATAATCTTATAAAGCAAGTTGCTCATTGATATTATAATTAAAATGACGTCAAAATAAAGTTTATTATTATCAAGTTCAACAGCTTATGTGTGCATATATATATATATATATGTTACAAACTATGTATACATTAAAAAATTTATTCTCACTTCACTGCATATCATTTATATTCAAGACTGCTTATTTTTATAAGTATGATATAATATTTATGAAATTACTAATGGTCAAATTAAAACAAGTTACTTAGTTATCTTATGACTTTTATTCATTCTAAATAAATGAAATAAGTTTTCAGTTATAAATTGATTCACATTAAGTAATATAAAAATAAATTTTTTATCAAATAAAATTTAATACTTTTTTATTGTAACAGGTACTTGGGCTACATCTTCCTTCATGAATTAGAGTATCTGTGGGTAATATTTTGCCCCAATACAAAACGTAAAGATTTTGATCATCATAGTGGGAAGTATGTGGAATTGCCATACTTACCATATCTTTTCATGGTAGAAGCAATGCTTCAGTGCTTACCTCAAATCTTAGTTCAGTTGTATGTCCTTATTGAAGGGCAAAGCATTTTAGCTCCTGATACAAGTAAGTTCAATTTATATAAATGTATTTTATTTTCGAAAATTATTTATATAATTTATTGCTTAAATGTTGCATTAGAACTAGAAAATAACAAAATTTCAAAGCTATATATTGTGGATACTAAAATTTTTAAATAAAAAAATTTAAAGTCTTCAGTTGTAAGAATATGGGAATTTAATACTATTGAAAATGATGAATAAAATACTTTTTTATGGTAATCCTTAATTAAAATTTATTTATAAATCATATATGAGCTTATTCAACCAAGTATGTTTTTTGCCTCCTATAATAAATTTTAACTCTTCTTGAAATTTAACTCTTCTTGAAAAACTGATACTAGCCCTTGTTACAAATGAAAAATCAAAATGTGGTTTCAGCAGAATAAATTATAAAATATATTGGGCACTTTCTACAAAATTTATTGGGTGCAATTTAAATATATTTCATTTTAATGATAAAAATGTAGTTGCTACTTTCTATATTAAAAATTTTGATAGATAACCTTGAAAGTGGGTGAAGATTTAACAAAAATTTTATGATAGTCAAGATTCGATCTATTTTTATTTATAATAAAAATTATAATTGTATGGTATTTAAACATAATTTCACATGATAAATTACTTATGGAAATAGTGCTCTTGTTATATAATACATATATAATATAAGAAAATTGTAGTTGAATGCAATATAAATATTCTGTAAATATAGCGAGTGAAAATTTGAAGAAATCTCCAATTTTATTATTTTCATGAGAGATGATGACATTGTTTTAGTTTATACTAATTTTTTTATGTGACAAATAATTTTTCCTAATGGATATGCTGTTTGTACATCCATAATGTGCTCACATAAAGCATGAATTCATATAACAAGATGAAAAACTTCCAAGTAGTATTATTATGATTAGGAGCAAATTTTTATTGCACTATGAGTACATAATTTTTTCAGTCTATTACATGAATTCATGTTTTAAGGAGTATGTTATATGGTTATCTACTGTATGTTCTTAAAATTCATTAATGTTTTCTTCATGATATCCAAATAAGGGTAAGCCAAGTGGTATGCACTCTTGTCTTTTGTTCAACAGTTTGTGGGTTCAAATCCCTTTTAAACTGGGAAGTTTGTAATGGTTTGAAATCCACTTTAAGCCATAGATTCTGGTCTAATTAGCTCTCGTGTGTAAAAAATTACTGTTGAGCAATAAATGAACCAAAACCAAATGAAGGTA
>JAPDSC010071567.1:0-22034 GCA_026290005.1 Latrodectus geometricus
TTTCGCATAAGACACTTGAAAAACTCAAGGTCAGATCAACCGCACCCTTCAAGAAGAAAAATAGTGAATCATCCACTTAGCCTTCTCGGTTGTTTCTCAAACTAATAAATCTTGCATGTTTTGTAAAAAAAAGTATTATTCGGCGGAGAACTGTAACTTAAGCATTGAAGAAAAGAAAAGAAAAGTTTTCGGCAGATATTTTTTATGCCATGATGTAATGCACAGAATTAAAAATTGCAAATCGTGACTGATTTGTAACACATGTGAAGGGAAACACTACCAGAGTATTTATTTTAAATCGTCAAAAGATAAAAATAATGAGATTCAGGAATCAGAAGTTGAGCCGCCAATAATTTCTGCCATTTGGCATAATAAAAATAATAAAATATTATTGCCAGCTTGTTGTTAAAGGTGAAATCGAAAGGTCGTGAATAAATATTCATTTATAGTTAGATAGTGGCTCAATGCTCACATTTGTCGACAAATTTAGTCGACAAATTAAACCCCATGAAAATAAGAGAAGAAAAATTATCGGTTTTTACTTTCGGAAACAACAAAACTTTAAACAAAATTTATGAAATTAGGACAGACTTTTTCCAAACTCAAAATTAAAATAGAAGCTTTCGTTACAGATGAATTATCATGTTCAGACATATTATCTCCTGGAACAAAGAAAATAAATGAAAATTTATAATTAACAAATTATACACTTACTGACTCTCATAATTGTACATTTGAAAAGGCAGATTACTTTTACAACATTGTGGTTGGTAAAATGAAATATTTGAATTAAAATCTCGAAGCCGTTGAAAATATTAGTTTGGGGAAAATATTATCCATTATTTTTTCGGTAGACGTCTGTAGTGATCGCTATCTCGTGAGGTATCTATCACACAATTTCAAATTTATGCTCATTGGAAAGATATTCTCTTGCGGTTTTTTGTTTGATTAATTCAGTTGTGAGTACAAGGTTTTAAAAATAGAAGACAACAAACAGAAAATTCGATACATTTTAGTTTTTCTTTTATAATGGCGAAAATGCGAACCAGGTGGCTAAAATTGTGAAAGGTGTTTATCGTCCTATATAAGACTGTAACAACCAGTTACGTACAATTTTGGTTTCGTCGATTCCGTTTGGGTATTTGGATGCTAAAGATGCACATCGCAGGGATACAACATCGTCGAGAATGTCTATAAAATATCAAAAATTATCAAACTTGACAGCATGTCAGCAGTCGTAGCTTCGCACAAGACCTAAAAATCTACATGAAAACTGTTTTAAACCTTTTTACAAAGCGAATCTGAAAGAAGTTACATAAAGTTCACGTAAAAATAAAGGATTTCTTTTTCCCCAACCTAATATATTAGGTTGCTGCCTACGAGGCCGAAAAACTGATAATAACACTTCTCTCATATTTAATGTAGTGCCAGAGGAATATTTAATTTCGAAACAAAAAGAAAGATTTGTGGATTTTGAAAAGTCTGGGTTACTTAACAAAAGTAAGGAAGATAATTCTTTCGAAAATGTCTGATTTTGAGTTAAATATTAAATACAAAATCAAAGATATACTGTTCGATTGTCCTTGAAACGAGATAAACAGAGTTTAGGTGGCAATAGAGAAATCAATTGAAAAATTATAAATGTATTTTTATAGCTTATTAACGAACTAAAATAATTTAAAGAATTTAATCCGTATTCCTACATGCAATATTTCATTTATGTAAGACACTACATAATGCTGATCTTTAGATTTTGAGTGTGTCTTATATCTTATCATTACAATTTTTTTAAAAATTCTGTACCATTACTCAATTCACAAATGTTTGCTATTTACTTCAAATTTTAATTAGATGAGGCTTTGCACACCTAACCATCCCACGCGGTTTTTGTTTGTTTTTCAATTGCTTTACTTACCACAGATTAAACGAAACATTTTATTCAATTATTTATCTCAGTAAAAATACTGTGAAAAACATGAACCTTCAACATTATGAGAAATTTTGCCTTTCGAAATAGCTTCTAAAATTATGATTCAAATCATTAATGTAAACTAAAATTATTTTTATTATGAGAAACTTAATTTAAAAAACAAAGTTGTATGCATTAATTTCGTTTTGAAACCATAAAATCAATTTTTCTAATTTAAAATCTGCAAAATCTTTATTACTAGATCTTCATCTGCTTTCAGTTTAGAAAACTAAATGATGGCGTAATATTATCAATGCAAATACTCATACAGACAAAATAATAATAAAAAAATAAAAATAATTTTATACATTTTTAAATAAGGAATTATTATGAATTTCACATAAATTCAGAATTATGTAATTATAAATCAGAAATACTCTCAGCCAAACAGTGTAAATGTAAAATATTATTAACAGCAATTGTTTCTCCAAAAGTGATACACTGTATATATATATATATATATATATATATATATATATATATATATATATATATATATATAAAATTTACTTTTTTCTATTTATTGCCAAAATTTAAATAAGGAAACCATTGCACCTCCAATTAGAACCACCACACCTGCCTTTTAAGTAATATCCTCTTAATCGTTTTACTATCACAAATGAAATAATCATTTTATTTAATTTTTGTCCCAGGAAATATCCCGCGAAAAACATTAACCGTCAAACACTCATGAAGACAACAAAAACATTTTGCATATTTTTAAATCAGAAGTTAAAATAAATTTCCTCTGAAACACAAACTAGAATAATAATATATGTATTTAATGAAATTGGAAATATTCTCAGCCAAAAAGTGTAAATGTATTATATTATTATACCTAATTTTTTATTTTTCTCCAAAACTTCTTTTTTCAAGTTTTTTATTGATTCAAATTATTACCATATAATTTGACTACTGATTAAAAAAAAAAAAAAAAAAAAAAAAAAAAAAGAGATTTAACTTTACATTTTTCCTTTTTACAGCTTTACTCACAGAAGTTTTTCAATCAGTTATCTTAAAAGTGAAACATGTTTACTTATTTTTAATGCGTGCGAAATTCCCATAACTATCCACAGATGTTCACTTGTTCACCGATTTTAACTTTTTTCCCTGATTGTAATTTAGGAGTCAGAAAAAAGCCATTGTACTGGCTCACGTGCACATTGCACACTGATCTAATATGGATAACATCATCTGCATAATTATGTGTCGTCAATTAAAACATTCGTTAAACTTATGTATATCTAATTAATCAGTGATCTAAATATTAGTTTGGGGAAAAGTTATCCATTATTTTTTCGGTAGACGTCTGTAGTGAGCGATATCTCGTGAGGTATCTATCAAATAATTCCAGATTTATGCTCGTTGGAAAGATGACATTTGACACTAAAATATCCTCTTGTGGTTTTTTGTTTGATTAATTCAGTTACGAGTACAAGGTTTTAAAAATGGAAGACAACAAACAGAAAATTCGATACATTTTCGTTTTTCTCTTGTAATGGCGAAAAAGATAGCCTGGTGGCTAAAATTGTGAAAGGTGTTTCTCGTCCTATATAAGACTGTAACAACCAGTTACGTACAATTTTTTTTTCGTCGATTCCGTTCGGGTATTTTTGATGTTAGAGATGCACCTCGCATGTGGATACAGCATCGTCGAAAATTTCTATAAAATATCAAAAATGATCGAAGTTAACCGCATATCAGCAGTCGTAACGCGCAAGACCTAAAAATCTACATGAAAGCTGTTTTAAACCTTTTTACAAAGTGAATCCAAAAGAAGTTACAAAGTTCACGTAAAAATAATAGATTTCTTTTTCCCCAAACTAATGTATAGTAACCGTTTGAATTAATTCTAATATTTTGTAACTATGAATGTGTTTAGTAAAGCAATTTTCTTAAGAAGCTATTTCAGCTTCTTAAGAATACTTCTTTATTATTTTATTACTCAGAATATTTAAGCAAAAAAAAAAAAAAAAAAATTATAAGGAAGAAAATACATTTTTTCTATTTTTAACTAATATTTTTCAATACAAGCTGTAAATAAATATAAAGGATTTTTCAGTATAAGCTGCTAATGTAAAGCCAACAAAATTACAATTCAAAAACTATTTTCAAATAAAAACGCTTAAACATCAAATAGATTTTAAATAAAAAGCAATTTGTTTTTGTTTTTCAAAACTATATGAACATGTTAATAAATATTTATATGACAAAAACTTGAATTAAATAATCAAATATAAAGAATAGATGACAAAAAATAAAATTTAATAACTTTTTTAATGCCGAAGTTAAGTTTCGTTTTTGTCGAAGTCTATCCTTTTTAACGAAATAATGCTGTTTGTTAAAAAGAAAATATGAGAGAGTTAAAAAAATGATGTTTGAATGAAATGGAGACAGTAACCATGTAAACAACAATGAAAAACTAAAAGTATGTATTTTTTTAGTAATTTGGAGGTAATTAGTTTTCGATTTCCACTATTGCATCCCATTTCGATTCCAATTCTCTAAATTAAATATTGCAGAGCTATTTTGAGAAAAAACTCCCTGGTTTCGTTGGAGTTAATCTACTACTGGAGAAAAATATTTTTTACATAAGAGGCCGTTGATGAGAAACACGTTTCACCGCGAATTTTCTCACGAGTACAATGTGACAGTAAACCAAGGGGGTACAACAATGCTTGAGATAGAAACAGCCATTCCTTATTCTGGAGTAACGTACAATAATTTCATAAGAAACTGTTAAACTGTAAAATGTTTAAAAGAAAAAAAATTTCACTGCAGCAAAGTGTACAACTTAATGAACATGCATACATTATATACAACTACACAAATAATTTATTTAAAACAATTCAACAAAAATTATATGTATTGTTGCACACATTTTTTTAAATATTTTCAAATGTTTATTTGGTTAAATTGCAGTTTAGGTCCCCTTCCTCGCCAGCTCCCGAAATAGAAGCGCTTTTTCGCGCATGCTCATTAATTACTCTTTTGTTTTAGCCTTTTCATTGGTAGCTAATTAAGTTTGAAATAGTGGTATAATTTTCGCAATGGCATCGGCGTTTTTGAAAACGAACCAAGCAGGAAACCCAAAGCACATTTTCACCGTTTATTTTATGTAATGATGCTGCAATTAAATAAATATTCTTAAACATTTATTCTTGAGTCAATCAAATAACTTGATACATATTTACCAGTTATGAAATAAATACGAATAAATATAATAATGTACAATCCATTTGTAAAAACTGTGTTGATGTTTAGAGGAATAGAAATTAAAAATAAAAACAGTTTAATTCTTTTCTATGAGATTTTAATTTTTGAGAAAAATTTTAATTGAATTCTAAAAGTATAAAAAAGTATAAAAAATGATTTGAGCAAACTTAAGTCGAAAACAATTGTTTAATCAAAATATATATACAAAAGTTTTTCATAAATGTTTTGTCTACAATTTTTTTATAAAAGACAATGAAATATATTAACCATTTAAAAATGAAAATACTTATGAATTTTCATTTCTCTCAGCTAAAGTCGTTGGTCGAAGATGTGGTGACGAGGTGTCCAGCGGGAGCCGTTGACCTCTTTTAATAACAAAGGTATAACCTAAAATTACACTTAAAGATCTATGCATGGTTACAAAGATGAATAAAAGAATAAGTACTCCCAGGTTGGGTGCTTGCATGGTGACTCATAAGTAGTTACAGGAGGTAGTTACCAGAAATTAAGACATTGAGATATATACAAAATAAATGATTTATATTGCGAATAAAGTAATTGACCTAAATGTTTGGGCAGAAAGCCCGTTGCAGTTAAGAAAACATTTTAGCGGCTCTAACAATCGGCGCTGGAGACGAGAGCCCCACCAACTCCAGCATATAAACAAATAAATGTTTGTGAACAAACGGGAGGGAGGGGGCAATCGCTGTGGAATTAGGGTTTGGGAAAGAGAGATAATTATTCAGTTGTGGGGGTGATCCTGAGGACGGTTCTGGGTCTGTGAAAATGTATTAATTCATATGGATTATAGTTATCAATTTTTGGAATTTCAGAATTATTTATGTTATAGAGTTTATTGTAAAACCTGAATGAGAGATGCTTGATGTAATTTATTAGAGTGAGCATCCCTAAGTTTTTATGAATGAGTTGATTCCTGAAGTAGGGCTCGGATTTTGAAATAAGCCTGAGTAGTTTATTCTGCTTGCGTTCGATGATGGATAAGTTCGTCATACATGCTCCACACAAAATCGGTGCTGCGTAAGTTATTATCGGCCTGAGGTAAGACGAGTAGATCAGGAGCTTATTACTAAGGGACAATTTTGAGTTCCAGGTTATAAGTGGGAAGAGGGTTTTTGTAGCTCCAATGAATTTGTTTCTGATATCAGTAATGTGTAGCTTCCAAGTCAGTCTTTTATCGAGTTTGACTCCCAGATATGTGATGTCAGTTTTCCATTTAATCTTTTCACCTGCAATTTGGATGTTATGGCAATTTATTCGCAATTTTTTTACTGAAGAGAATTGTCTGGGTTTTAGCCACGTTTATTTTAACTCTCCAAATTTGAATCCATTTGTTTATTTCATTAAGGTGTTCATTAAGCGTATCTCTTAGGACCTGATGTTGGGGTCCGGAAGCAAGAACGGCAGTGTAATCTGCGAAGAGGCAGAGCATGGTTCGTGGGTCTTGAGGAATATCATTAATGTGAAAATACCTATGAATGTAACTGTATTCTGATTAGCAATTTTTTTATTCTATAAATTTAAATAATAAAATTGGTTTGGAGTGCACCAAAATTTTAAATAATTTGAAAAACTAAGATAACTAAATGATTCTAAGGTGATTTGATGTTCATTCACTGAATTGAAAAAGTAAATAATTATATCATCAAAATCTCCTGCGGAACGTCTGATATCCCTCCAAAATTTTCTATGCTCCTGTGTTTTTAAAATACATATTGGGTCTTATACATCCAATACTTTCATCCAGTGTGAGGGTGTACCTCAAGGTAGCATTTTAAGCGTTACACTTTTTAACTTATACATAAGTAACATTCTTCATCAATTTTCACCTTCTGTTAATGGAGTGATGTATGTCAACGACCTGCAAATATCTTGTCAGGGATCAAACATGCGTTTAATTGAGAGACAAGCATCTGTTAATAAAATAGCTGTATGATGTGCAAAGAATGACTTTACTTTATCTCCTAGCAAGAGCTGCTGTGACCATTTTTGCAAGAAGACCAGCCTTCACAGTGATCCTGTTATCCATCTGAGCAACACTGCAATACCTGTAGTCAATGAGACAAAATTTCTAGATGTGATATTTGACCAAAAACTAACCTTTCTTCCACATATATTACATTTGTGGAAGAGGTATGAGCAATCGCTTAATATCCTCAAGGTGCTTTCAAATAGATCTTGGGGTGCTGATAGCGCATCTTTCCTTCGAGTCTATCAATCACTCATTTTATCTCAAATTGAATACGGATGTTGTGTTGTGTATGCATCTGCAAGGTCTTCAGTTTTACGCATACTCACTGTGCATTACTCTGCTTTGAGAATATGTTCAGACGTATTTCGCACATCACTCTTTCAGAATGTTTATGCTATTTGCCAACAATTGCCATTAGACCTGAGACGAATACAGCTGTTTTTCAATTATTACTCTAAAATAATATCTAACAATCAATTAACTCCTTTACGTTCTTTGGCTTCTACTCCTGCACTAAAGAGATTGTATGATGCTCGATCTTATAGCATTCAATCTTTTCTCACTCGTACTAAATCTCATCTTTTGTTGACAGACCTGTGTAGTGTCTGTTACATTAAATCGAACTTACTTTCACATCCACAGATATCTATAATTAATACCTTTGCTCAGTTTCGGAAATCTGACACAAGTCCTGCGATTTTTCAACAGATTTTCTCTTCACATTGCTGTTAGTATTCTTCTTATACACCTGTATTCATGGATGGATCTAAAATTACAGGACATGTTTGCTGGGTCATTTTCTTCAGCAATACAAGTTACAGCTGCAACCTTCATACGTCCTGCTTCATATTTATTGTTAAAGCTATGGCAATAAAATAAGAGCTTCAACTCGTGAAGCGCTTGGTGTATTTTATAATACAGAAAACTATCATAAAATTTGCGTATATACTGACAGTTTGAGTGTTTTAGAATCGTTGAAAAATTCGAACACATGTCATCCTGTTGTGTCCAAAATTTTCCAAATTGTAGATTCCCTTGCTGGCAAGAGATATGAAATCAAATTCTGTTGGATCCCAAGTCATGTAGGTCTTGAGGGCAATGATAAGGCTGATGCAGGTACTAAATCTGCATCGGCTGTACTTCATTCATCTGTCCCTCTTATAGATCTGAGAAAGGGTGTTAAAAAATTTGTTTATTCTTTCTGGCAAGAGTTATGGGATATACAGGTCTCCAACAAGTTGCATTCTATTTTCTCATATGTCATCCCACCGTCAGTTTTACCATCATGAAGTGTTGATGTTCGCTTAACTCGCCTTCGTATCGGACAGACACAGACATCTATTTCTAAGTGAATTAAATCCATGGTATGAAACGTGTGACTAACCATGCACAATTTATAATATTTCAATTTCATGTCATTATTTTCCCCATCAATGCATTCATTTTTTTAAAGCTTATATTTTAACTATGTCTAGTTTGTTGGGGGAGCCACCCCACAGAAACCTATTTACATTGTGAGAACAATAGATTTCTTGCATTTTATTTTATTTTGTTATATTTGAATTTTAGATTATATAAATTTTGTTTTTTGCTTTTATTTTATATGTACTTCGGTTTCAATATATTACATACAATTTCCTTGTGTTTCAATATTTTAATCTTGCTTGGGTTTTGAAATAATATTTATACACGAAACCATAGTTTAGGCGCAGCTTGTCCATTTTTGGACCAAAGCCCAACCAACAATTTTTAAATATTGGATCAAATTTGGACTTCAAAATCTGTCTTACCATAGGCAACCTTTCAAGGAAAGAACAAAGATAGGAGACAGAGATAGAGAGAGAAAAAGAGAAAGTACATCCATCTTCTTCTTCTTGAGCTTGTCAGATATGTGGCACCTCTGCATTGTTGCATTTTGTACCATACTCAAAGCCCAATTTTTTCCTAGTTCCATTGTCTTGGGTCACTTACTTTGTTTATAAAGTCTGATAGGCCCTCAAGGGAGTTAAGATGAAACTCTTTAGGATATGGATTACCTAGAGTAGTGAATTTTGTAAAGGCAAGAGCGTCACACTCATATAGGATATGATGAGCTGATTCTACCCCTGCGTGGCATTTCCTACAAATTGGTTCCTGTTTAAAAAGTCCCATCGTATGAAGGTGTTTCCTGAAATGATAGTGCCCAGTAATGAAGCCTACAATTGCTTGAGTCTTCAATCTTGGGAGTCTAAGAATTTCAGATGCAATTTTCTCAGATCAGTTGAAAATCATACTTTTTGCATGTTTCTGTCCAGGAGAATCACGCCAACTTTGTTCATCTCCTGTTTTTCCCATTTTTGAATGCCCTTCCTTGCAGTCTTCATGTTGATCGCACAGAAGGGATGCATTCATATTGGATTGAAAGAGGATCCCTGTTTTGCAAGTTCATGAGCTCTTTCACTACCTTCTATTCCTATATGCCCTGGGACCCAAATAAGAATAATTTTATTCCCATTTGCCAGTTCATTAAGGAGATTTTTGCATTCCATTACAATTTTTGATTTGACTTGGAATGAGTAGAGAGCCATCAATGCAGCTTGACTGTCGCTGAAAATAAGAATACGCTTACCTTGGTAGTCCTTCTTTAAATTTATCTGCAGACAGTTGGCGATAGCAAGAACCTCTGCCTGAAAGGCAGTGGCATGTTCCCCAAGCCCTTTATAAAGGCTGAATCTTGGTGCCACGCCATAGACCCCCAGTCCTGAGAGGTTACCTTTTTTTTATACATCAGTAAACCAGATAAGATCATTGCTTTTTATTTCAATCGTGTTGTTTTTCCATTCTTCTCTGGCAGGAAAAACTACCTCGAATGGTCTTCCAAACACGTATGTTCTTTCCATGCTGTCTGAAGGCATTTGGAGAGTTAGGTGGTTGATTTTTTTTGGTAATAGTAGTATGACCTCCAGAAGAGGGCTTATCATACCATGATTTTGCAATTTCATTCTATATGCAGTTATTCTGGCATCGCTGCATATGAAGATTTCTAGTGGAGTCAGGTCCAGAATTGCCTCTAGAGCTCTGGTAGGTGCTGCGGACATCGCACCTGTGATACACAAGCAGGCCAGTCTTTGCAGACTTCCTAGCTTGTCCTTCACAGTATTCTGTTCCACCTTACATCACCATATCACAGATGCATATGTAAAAGTAGGCCTGACAATTGCTGTGTACATCCAAAACATCATTTTTGGCTGTAGACCCCAGTTTTTACCAAGCATGCGTCTGCATGTCATAATGCATTTTTTTGCCTGATTTATTTTGTAGTCAACATGTTTATTCCAGGTGAATTTTTGGTCGAGAATTAAGCCCAGAAATTTCACCTCAGAAGCAACGTTGATTTTAACCTCAAAAAGTTTTGGGATAAAGAATCCCTCCCTTTTTATTTTTCTTGTGAATGGTATAAGGTTGGTCTTCTGTGGATTTATGTCCAGATTCCTTTCCTTATACCATTTGCCTACATAACTTAGAGCATTTTGCATTATTTGACAAGTTATGTAAAAGTCTTTACCAAGGATGAGTATGACAATATCATCGGCATACCCCTGAGTATAGTAACCTATAGAATTAAGATGTTTTAATAGGCTATTTACGACCAGATTCCAATGTAATGGTGATAATACACCTCCTTGTGTGACAGCCTCTGGTTGTCTACTTTTCAAATGTCTCATTGAAGATTTTCATTTGTATAACTCTATCCGAAAGTAGGGTCCTAGTCCATGAACAAATTGCATGGTCAATCCCTGTATCCCTTAATGCATTAAGGATGGATAGAGGAGAGGTGTTATCAAGTGCACCTTGGATATCTAGGAAAGTGACTAAAGCAATTTCCTTTCTCTCCAGGGTGTCTTCATTCTTAGATACAAGCTTGTGTAGCGCTGTCTCTGTAGATTTGCCAGGTTGGTAGGCAAACTGTAGCTAATGCAAGGGACTATTACTACCCAGGTAATCTCTGATGTGCCTATCAATGATTTTCTCCATAATTTTGAGGAAGAATGAAGATAAGCTTATTGGCCTAAAAGACTTATCCTGGTCATACTTTTTTCCACGTTTAGGAATGAAAACAATCCTAGTCTTTTGCCATAGCTTTGGAATACATCCCAGTGCTAAGCTAGCTCTGTATATTCTAGTTAGTACAGGGATAATAAGATCCCCTGCCTTCTGGATCATTACAGGCATGATTCCGTCAGGTCCAGGACTCTTGAGAGGTTTGAAGGTGGAAATAGCCCACCTCACTTTATCATGATTGATAATGCTCTTAGCATAGGTCCATTGATTTCTTTGAATTCTTTTTACAGAACCAATAAAATGCTGCCCTTCGTTGCTATCAATATCAATGGCTCCCGGAAAGTGAGATTTGGCCATAACTTCCATTACTTCTTTTCCAGTACTAGTAAATTTGCCATCCTCGTCCTTTAAAGTTCCAACCATTATAAGTTCATCCCTTCTAAGGATTCTTTGGAGTCTAGCTCCATCAGAGATTGAATTCACCCCTTCACAGAACTTTTTTCAGGATTCTTGTTTGCTTTTCCTGACATTTTTGTTTTAGTTAGTGAGTGCTCTCTTGTAGGTGTCCCATTCACCATGTTTCCTTCCTTTGTTAAAAAGTTTTCTAACATTTGCCCTTTCAGTTTCCAAAGAGTTATTCCACCAAGGACACTGTAGCTTTGCTCTTATTTTACGCATTGGGCAATTTTTATTGTATGAGCCTAGAATTTCACTCTGTAGAGTTTCTGCTGTGACTTCTAGATCATAATTGTCTCTAATATAATTTCCCCCCAGTTCAATTAGCCCTTTGATATCCTTTTGGAAATTCTTCCAATTGGTTCACATGGAGTCCCTGAAGCGGCAGTCAATATTTATACTGGAGTTTATTTCGAAGTGGATGTTTTCATGGTCTGAACCTGATGGTCTCCCATCAACTTTCCATTTCGTGATATTTTTACTAATAGCTGGTGTTGCTAAAGTAATGACGATTACATCAGATCGATTAGAAGTTATAAAAGTCGGATCGTTCCCTTTGTTTAAAATATCCAGACCATAGTTAAGAATAAATTCCAAAAGACACTCACCTCTTTTGTCCGTATGTGTGCTGCTCCAGACGATATGATGAGAGTTGCAGCCTAGCCCAAGGACTGCCTGCAATTTGTGTTTTGCACAAAACTGCAAGAGTTTGTGCAGTGTTGGATCAGGTGGAACCTTCTCTTCATAGGGTAAGTAGACAGAGCCAAAAACAACTTCTCTATCTTTTCCCTCTATGTTGAGTCTGACTTTCACTGCTGTTAGGTCTCTATGAATAAACTCGATTAGAGGTAAAACGGCAATATCTTTATCTATAAGGATGCAGGCTCTAGCTTCACAGTTAAAATCATAAATGAGCTTACCTTTTGTTCCTTTAAGGCCACTGACTCTACCCCTGACAAGCCAGGGTTCTTCAATCAGGGCCAGATGAAAATCCTCACCAAGAAAATTCTTAGCGAGGTTTGTGGTGCCACTTCTACTGTGGTGGATGTTGGCTTGAAGAACCTTCACCCCCATCAGTTTTTGATGGTTTTTCAAGGACTTTGGCTAGAACTTGGTGAAGTCCAATATAAAATTTATATCCCCTTCTCCCAAGTGTAGCCGCATCCATTTCAGGCACGCTAAAGACGATAGTCTGTTCTGATGGTTCATTCTTCCGATGGAGTATATTCCAGTCGGTAGAGGTAAGCCCACCATTTTACGCCTCAATCTTCCTCAAGAGCTCTTTGGGCTCCAGTTTGCTGCAGACGTTTGGCAGTTTAGCAATGATTTTAGTGGTTCTGACAAGTTTCCTTACCTCACCCACCAAAAGAGTTTGCTCTTGCCAGGGGTTTATTTCATTGACAGTCTGTTCCAGCCACTTAGAGCTCTCCAGATCTGAACAATTGATAATAAGTGCCCCATTATCTAGTCTGCAAGAAAGAAAGGTGGGGACGAAGCCCTAATCATTTCTTGAGATTTTGTTGGTTATCAACAACTCCGGGTCTGAAGCCTGCTCATCTGATAACCGCTTTGAAGGATGTCCCTCAAGAATCACCGCCATTTTGACCGTCATCAAAGTCTTCTTATAGGTAGTACCTTCAGGTCCTTTTTTGGCAGTCTTAGGGGCAGTGTCCTGTACCATCCTTGGACATGGTCTTTTCTCGCCTTGTTGTTTTTGCTTGGGTTTTTCTACCCAAGCCCGCAGCAATTTTTTTCTCTTTCATGAGTTTCTTTCTTTGTGCTCCAGAAAGTCTCTTTTTGAGTTTATTCCCCTCCATGGAGGCAGTCATGCTACTAATGGCTTCCTGCCTCTCTTGGGATGTTGATGGTGTAGAGGTCATTTCTACCTTTTTTGAAGGAGGGTTCATTTCTTCCCCTTCAGTTGGTTTTCCCATAGTATTTTATCGCGCCTCGGGGTTCGTGTTAATTAAGAGTTGAATAAAACAGCCAGTTAATGCACACAAGACTTTTATTCGAAAAAAATTCCAGCTGTAACAATCACAATTAATACAGCACAATTCGTCAGATACGATAAGAAACAGCTCAAAGGTCTCAAATACCTCAGACAGCTTCCCTAGCAGTCACGACTAATAGTCTTCACAAAACTGAAAACTAACTAACAAACTAACTATGTCGAACTGCGGTATTTATACCTGACTTGGTGGAGAAGTCTACCAGTTTCGCCAAGGTTCTGGAAGCTTCTAGGCTATCTCGCTAAATATTAGTCCTAGAGTTTAGGTGATGGATGTTTCCAGAAGTATCTATTTCTCGCCAAGTCACCAAATTTATCGCTAAGTTGCCAAGTTTCTCGCCAAAACATCACCAAGTCACCAAATTATTAGAAAAACCGCTTTTAACGTACAACACTTCTAAATACCGCAATTTTTGCCCAAAAATGTGAGTATTTCCGATCTGTCTGAGGTATTTTATGACAAATACAATTATAATTTTTAAATTTGTAACATTGACGACCTCTCAAGGACTGCACGTCCCGGGCAGTACAATCCCCTGAAAGGAGGCCAAATCTATATATATATAAATGAATGTGTCTCTGTCTGTGTGTACTCGATAGATTCAAAAACTATGCATCCAATCAACGAGAAAATTTGGGAAATAATTAGGTATATCCCAAGGAAGGTTTTTGGAAAATCTTTTTAAAATCAGAGTTGGGGTTCCCGAACAAATATCCCAAAAATATCAAAATAACGTTTAATTAGTAATATTTGTTAAAAGTGTAACAAAGATAAATTGAAAAATTAAATTTTTACCCTTGAAATTTACTGATAGAATTTACTTTTATAAAACAAATTAAACTGCAAGAAATAACATACCCATATAATAACAGTTGCAATAAAAATAAAAATATAAATCATTAGGTGAGTAAAATGTTAAATCGTTCTACTTATATTTTTTCAATTTTTGTTTGAATTCTGCCATTTGGAAAAAATGACATCATTCAGAGCAACGAATATTGTTAGCGCAAATTATATGCCAACATTTGAAGTACAAGGGCAAATTTATCACCATACAGAAGATCACCACTATCCTTGCCAAATGCTGATCACAAATATTTTCAGATACATTTTATGGGAAATACTGACGAATAAATCAACAGATGGTGTCAACTGAATATGAGTACTAAATGAGAGATCGTCACTGAATTACAAAATTTCTTTGAACAGCATAATGAATTAATTAAATTATTTAAAACCTCCATTGAGCAAATGTCATCTGACGATTACAAAGAAATAATAAAGACAGATAAACAGCTATTGGTAAACATTAAAGACAAGTCAATACACCAACAATCGATGAAGTGGTAATCGTCATAGTTGGTGATGAATTTAATGCTCGCGATATAATTCTTCACGGTAGAAATAGTGATGTCCAACAAATATCAGAATCACATCGTTCATATGATACATTGCAATATCGCATTCTGTTTGGTAAGGAGAAGATGGATATCATTTTAATATTAATATGAGAAATCCTACACCTAATGTGGACATTAACAAAAAGGTCAATGCTATGAATTATCATGCCTATCAAAGGATAATTTGTGAGAATGCTGATAGTCATGTATTGAAATGTAGACAATTATTTCGTCAATATGTTGTTGACATGTATGCAAAAATAGAAAGTGAAAATAGAAAGGACTCCGTTGTATACAACTAAATCAAGTCAAATTGAGTTCTGAAGAGTATATCCATTTACGTGATGCAGTTGTAAATGATGGCATTCTCAATGAATTGGGAAAAATGGTCATTTTACCATCCACATTTGCAGGCAGCCCAAGACATCATGCATGTTCGTTATCATTAATCAATGATCGTGGACCAACATCTTTCGTGAAGCTTACCAGAAATAAAGTCGCTTAGAAAACGATTCTTATTGGAATATTTCACTCGCTGATGTTTCTAATATAGTTCAAACACATCAGATACGTACACTATTTTCTATCATACTAACTACATGTTTTTCGGCTAATGAAAGGATCTTGATGAGAAAAATATAAAGACTGTATGAGTGAAGACATTTTACATCACATGCGTAAAATAAATGCTAATCCCAAAATTCAATTGACATCAAATTTATACAATGAAGTGTTGATTTTAATTGAGGATATATGTTTGACAATAGCCAACAAATCACTGGCAGAATTGAGAATAATAGCTCCAAATATATCTGGTAATGACATTTTCGATAGTCATATACAGCGAAAAACACACTTCGAGGTAAATGAATACAATCATTAGTTCGAATCAATCTGCCGAAATTGGTATTAGAACAAGAACAGCATATGTCACAATTATAAATGCGATATCTAACAAGAGTTGTAGTTTATATTTCTTAGATGCAGCTGGAGACATTGGCAAAACTTTTCTCATTTCAATTATTCTGGTAACTATAAGATCACAAAATAATATTGTGCTTGCTATTGCATCATCTGGTATTGCAGCAACTCTTTTGGACGGTGGTCGAACAGCACATTCGGAATTGAAATTTCTATTAAATATCGTCGTAAATGAAACTCCAACATGTAATATTAGCAAATATTCTGGGACAAAAAAAATACTAAGATCATGTCAGCTTATAATAGAGGATGGATGCACCATGGCACAAGAAATCATTGGAAGCACTCAATCGCAGATTAAAAGATTTGAGAGGAAATTAACAGCTTTATGGTGGTGCACTCATTTTGCTAGCTGGTGATTTTCGACAAATTCTACCAGTTATACCACGTTCTACACGTGCACATGAATTGAATGCATGTCTCAAATCATAAATGTTATGGCGGTATGTAGAGAAAATATCTTTAAAGACCAATATGCGTGTTCAATTACAACAAGATGAATCTTCTGAACGATTTGCAAAACTATTATTGGGGATGGTAAAATGGAAATAAACGAATAAACAAACTGTATTAGATTACCAGAAAATTTTTGTCACATTGTAAAATCCCCTGATGAATTGAATGACAAAGTATTTCCAAAGTTATCGCAGAATTATAATTATAATCAATGGATTAATGAGCGTGCTATATTGGCAGCCAAACACATTGATGTGAATTCAATAAACTGCACAATTCAAAATAAAATATCTGATGAAAAAACAACATATAAATCCATAGATACTGTTGTCTATCCCGATGAATCGGTTAATTATCCAATAGAATTTTTAAATTCATTGAATCTACCAGGAAGGCCACCCAATATTTTATGTTTGAAAGTTGGTTCCCCAATCATCCTTCTACAAAATATAAATCTACCACGACTATACATTGGGACTAGGCTATCAGTAAAAAAAAATTAATGAATAACATAATTGAAGCAACCATTTTAAACGGAAAATACCGAGGGGAATATGTACAACTACCACGCATTCCCATGATACCAACAGATACTCCATTTGAATTCAAACGTCTAGGGTTTCCTCTACGACTAGACTTTGGAATGACCATTGACAAAGCATAGGGACAATCATTGCACGTATGTGGATTAAATTTTATAAATCCCTGGCTTCTCATATGGACGTTTGGTGTTCACGCGTTGGAAAACCTTCAAACTTATTTGTTCTTGCACCAGAGAGAAAAACAAAAATGTTGTATATTTACAAACACTACTAAGATAAAATTCACCATCAGTAAACAAACATCATTCATTTCATGATGATATTTAATAATTGCAAAATTACTGTTCAATTGAAATTCGTTTTCAATATTGTTTAATATCACAAGTGAAGAAGCATGTTTATTCTACTGTCAACTATATATATCTATGATTGTACATATGTTGTTTACAAATGACACATATATAGGAATAATTTTATTGCTAGTTTTCATTTTGATGTATTGTATACATTTGATCATTAATAAATTATGTTTGAGGTATCAAAACTGCCTTTTTGTTCAATCACAGCAACGTGTGAACGGATACAGCTAGTTTAATATAAAAGAATTTACATTTTAAGAGGATACAGAACACATTACGTACAAAAACAAACAAAAATACAAATACAAAAAAAAAGAAAAAAAATAGAAAATATTAAAATTATCTATACTATTTACAAAGAAACTATGGTCTACAAATTTTTACATTACAATAAGGAGCTAATCTATCGTAATGTACTACCTTTAGTTTCGAAGAAGATAATTTCCTTATACGAACCACGACGTCGTTCAGTATTTTAAGGACTGTAAACTTATTTTAAGGACTGTAGGGGCCTTCCCAGTTGGTTTGCAACTTTGGAGAAAATCCTTTACGTCGAATCGGGTTCCACAACCAAAATTTGTGACCTTCCTGAAATTCATGTCCTGCCGCTCTTGTGTCATACCGTATCTTCATTCTTTCAGTCATCAGGTTGATTCGGTCTCGAGCGAAGTTACGGACATCTTTAAGACGGGCCTGAAGGTCTCGAAGATATTCCTCTGGCGATGAAGATGTATCCGTTGGGCGACCAAACTGAAGATCACCAGGAAGACCAAGCTCGAGACCAAAAAGCATTTGCGATGGAGTATATCCGGTAGTCTCATGGACAGCACTGTGATATTCAAGCAGAAACAGCGGTAGCTTCAAATCCCAATCTTGCTGATTTCTGGAAACCATAAGTGAGAGATTAATCAAGATGGTTTGGTTAAACCTCTCTACCATGCCGTCCGATTGCGGGTGTAATGTCGTGGTCTGCGTCTTGTCTATTCCTAGAATTTGACACATTACTTTAAGCACAGCTGAGGTGAAATTTGTCCCTTGATCTGAATGAATTTGTAAGGGTGTGCCGAATCTGGAAATCCATTGCTGCACTAGAACGTCTGCTACTGTAGTCGCTTCTTGATCGGGGATTGAAAACGCTTCAGGCCATTTAGTAAAGTAGTCCATGACAACTAGGATGTATTTGTTGCTATTTGAAGATCGTGGTAAAGGACCCAAAATGTCCAATGCTATCCGCTCAAAAGGTGCTCCTACGTTGCACCGCTGCAACCTTCCTCGGCTACGTTTCTTCAGTCCCTTACGTGCCGCTCAGTCATCACAAGATTGGCACCATTTCTCTACATTTTGTCTTATTTTGCTCCAATAGAAACGTTCTCGAACTTTCTGTAGAGTCTTCATTACTCCGAAGTGGCCTCCAGTTGAGCTAGTATGCAATTCTTTCAAAACATCTGAAATTCTTGATTTTGGAAGAACAAGCTGCCATTTGAAATTACGTCCATCATCAGACTCCCATTTCCTGTATAACACGCCATTTCTAATATGGAGTGAATCCCAAAGAGCCCAATCTTGTTTAGTAGCCGGACTGTAGGTGGAGATGTCCTGCCAACTTGGGAGGTTATCCTGCCATCGATACAGGATGTTCGGCTATCCACCACCTGCCGACGCGCCTGATAGCCGCAGGAAGTACATCCATGCCCGAACCGGAATGAAAAATACAAATGAACAGCTTATGAAAGTTATAAGCTATTTAGCACAAATTATTATCATGATTTGAAATAAAATAAATTGAATTTATATGTAGAAATATTAGAGTATTTAGGTACGGTTTAATTTCATAGTATGACATTATGATAAAATTAATTATATTATTTTATCAATATGTTATCAAATATTTTATTTGTAAACTGTATAATTTATTGATAAAATATATTTTATCAAAAATATTAAGAATGATTAAATTTGAAAATATTTATCGCTTATTATAATAAGTGATTTGAAACATAACTCCTTCAATTTGCTTATGTAATTTCGTTTTCCACTCCACCAACTTTATAACATCCTAAGATACGTTATATTATTCCTCCCTACTTTTACATAACGAGAAAAAAAAGTTTCTTTTTTATTCTCTCTCTCACTCTCTCTCTCTCTCTCTCTCTCTCTCTCTTTTTTTTTTTTTTTTTTTTTTTTTTTTTTAAGAAGAACAATTTTTACACAAAGAAAATAAAAGAAGTATCACTCAATAATAAATTTTCAAGTCAGTTGCTATAATCGATCAGAAATAATCACATGATTATAAAGTTCATGATTCTTGGCTTGAATAAAAAAAGAGTAAATTAAAAAATTTTTAAAACCTTTGTGCATTAAGTTTACGCATCTAAAAAATTAATATTTTAACCTCGTGAAATATTAAATGAAGGAATGAAAAATACTAAATTGAATCAAAATGTCAAAAAGCTAGCAGTAAAATTCTAGTATACGTAACACGTTCATAATGTTTAAACATTACAGGCAAACATTTATAGTTCTCAATTTTTATAAAATTATATAAATCATTATATTGAATAAAAGATTTGCAAAAGAAAATGTAAACTTTATCACTTATCAAATGTCGCCACATCTACCTGTTTACGTATACTAGGATTAAGCCAAGCTAGCATAAGCGAGACTTAAAAGTTAGTTCATAAAAATTATAAAAAAAATATTTTTGACGTTATTCGTTAAGTTTTTCCGTTGGCATTTCAAACAAGTTGCATAATTGTATTTATAAGTATGGCAACCTTCCCCAAATTTAACCGCCGCGAAATTGCCATTTTAGCATCGTGTGGGGTGCGGTTGACCGGCTTGCATAATTTGTTTACAATTTTAAAGTATTGTATCTAGAAATGTCATCCAAAACAAGAAAATCTGCGGCGTCCACGCCGCAGCAGTCTACTGGCACAAGCAGCTCCCGAAAAAGCACGCCTTTAAGTCCAGCCCGTGTCACGCGGATGGAAGAGAAGATACAACTGCAAAATTTAAATGACCGTTTAGCTACTTACATTGATAAAGTGCGACATTTAGAAGCCGAAAATAGTCTTCTAGGGGGACAAGTGACTACAATACAGGAAAAGTATGAAAAGGAAATCAAAAATACTAAAGAGCAATATTTCACAGAAATCAGTGGCCTTCGTAATGCTCTCGATTTAACCGGCAACGAAAAAGCTCAAGCATTCATTGAACTGAATAATCTGAAGACTAATTTCAGTGATCTGCAAAAAAAGTAAGTGCTTTCGTTCTTTTTATCAGTAATTAATTCTATTTTTTTTATTTTTTAAAAAAATATATAGGTCACCGATCATAGAGATTTTAATTTAAACGTAGGATAAGTTTTAGTAAACTTTAAAGAAATCTCATGCCTATTATTTCTGTTAAATTCCCTAATAAATCTACTACCTTTGATTTAAATTGAATACAAAGATGAAAGTTTGTTTACAAAATATCATTTATGTAGACAAAAACAGGAAACTTTTATTATCCTTTTAACTACTTTTGGAATGTCAAATTGGGCACTAATCATTTGAGATTTTGAATAAGAGGAAAGTTAAGTTTTACTATAGTTAAACCTGTAAGAAGTCTTGTAAGCTATTTCCGTAAAATTCACTAATATATCAATCTAATATTTGATTTTCAATAATTACAAAATTTAGAGGTGATGAATTTTTGTTTTTCATAGTATCATTTATTAGGGGAAGGACAGAAAACTTAATTATTGTATGTAATATATTTAGTCTGCTATTTTTTATGTCGAATTGATTATCAAGTTCAATATTCTAAAGTGTTACTGATAACCAATCAATTGAGATTTTAATTGAAACAAAAGTTTAGTATTATGATGATTAACCTAATGGAAGTTTTAAATTATAGCAATAAAATTTGTTCGTAAGTCTAAATAATATTTGATTTATATTGATCTCAAAATTTAGAGTTTTGTATACCTTAATGTTGTTAGAAAACTGACGATTAAGTATTATTTAAAACTGTTATCTTAAATGTATACAATTTATTCAGCAAATCTTGAATAATTAACTTAATCATAATCTAATGTTGCTTGTAGATGTGAAAATAATTAAATTAATCTGTGCTAAGTATAAAAGTCCTAATTCTGTTAAAATTGGAATTGTTATTAAATAAAAGTCGTGATAAAAACATTACAAACATGCTTTAATAAAGACAATTTGGAACAAGTATGATATTGGATGAAATAAAATTAATGTTCATTTTTTTTAGAAAAATATGTCATTTAGGTTGCTAAGCTACTGGTTCTTGCCATTTAAAAAGATGGAATTATAAGGAATACTTTTTAATAGGAATTATAACAGTTTCATAGTCATTTATTATATTTTGAAGAAAAGACCTTTTTTCAGACTGCTATTGATTGTGGAAAGAAAGTGATTCTGAATGAATGTTACTGACAATCAAGCATATAATTTGCTCTGTACATAAAGAAGACAGCTAAAAGGAGCATTTCGTTCACAGCACGCCAAGGGTTAAAACTATGCTAAAAAAAATTTTTTTTTGTCATCAGATAAATTCACACAAAACAATAATGCATGTTAATATTGGTTAGTCATTTTTT